>PVJA010021520.1:5369-35556 GCA_004027025.1 Myocastor coypus | reverse complement strand
GAAAACGTCCAGAACAGATCACCAGCCAGATTCCTTTTCAGAAGTACCCATCTTTTCAGGGATACATTACAGCATTAGATAATAAAAAGCATCTTTTTTTTTCTTGAAAACAAGGCTATCCAGGAAGGTATAAACATAGTTTCCCTTTCCATAGCCTTTAATAGTTAATATAACTATAACAACACTTGGCAATTCAGACATTCCAGACAAAGAAAATGTGATGTAAAGCCATGAAGCTATTAATCCAGAGAACTGAGTTCCCAAACTGAGAACAAAGGCAGGCATCTTTCATTCTGGAAATACACATGTATGAAAATATCTTAGTTTTCAATGCACCTGGCAATAAAGTGGGTCAACTAATAACAATTACAAACATGTTGATGATCCCTAACCTTTGAATGTGTTCTGTAAAACAGCTTTATAAACAGAATCATCAGGCCCATGGAAATAGCTCAGTAGAATAAGTGCTTGCCTGGTAAGTTCAATGACCTGGTTCAATCCTTGGTCCCATAAAAAAAAAAAGTTAAAAAATAAATTAAAGGAACTACTATGGTAAAAGATATATTTAAAAAAAATAGACAGAATCATCATTCAAGACTTTTTCTTAGGACTGTGCTTAAGTAAAGGTTTTGCCCTCCAAGAAGTCTGCATGCACACCTATGGACTAATTCTGGCCAAAGGCCTATTCTTATGACCCATATAATAAGAATGTTTTTTGTATTTTAAAATGGCTTGGAAAAAAACACAACACTAATACTTATGATACATGAAATGATACTAACTGTAAATTCCAGCATCTACAAATAAAGTTTTATTAGAACACAACAATGCTCATGTGTATTGCCTACAGCTGCCTAAAACACCAAGATTTAAAGTTGTGACAAAGATGATATGGCCCACAAAGCCTAAAATCTTTTCTATCTGGTTTTATAGAAAAAGATTGCTAGTCTCTGCCCTAAATTGAAAGGCAACTAGAAACGTAGTGGAATGAAATCGTAAGAAGAGCAGATGTTATAGGTGATGTTTGGATGGAAAATACACCAATCTGAGTAGATTTTTTTTCTTTTTCTGTAATGTAATTGGTACAGGGTTTCACTACACAGCTCAGGCTCCTAGTGATCCTCCTGTTTTCAGCCTCCCCAGTGCTGGGATTACAGACATGCACTACCACACCAGGTCTCAATGGCTGGCTCTGCGTGTCCAGAAGCAGGGCCCACATAGCATGTGGTACCAGCAATCAAACCTGGTTTAGTCCACTGAGCTATCTCTCCCACCCCTGATTCAATCTTTTTTTTTTTTTTTTTTTTCTGTATCTTAGGAAAGGGTCTACAGGATCCACAGGATCTCACAATGTAGATCCTGTTTTCAGCCTCCCAAGGGCTGGGATTACAGGCGTGTGACACCACGCCCAGTCTCATTTGCTGTCTCAGCGTGCCCTGGGGGCAGGGCCAACACGGCATGCTGGAGATGGAACCTTGGCCATTGCACTCTGCCTAAGCAGGTGCGTTAGTCCAATGAGCTGTCAGGCCAGTGCCTCCTGATTCAATCTTTAAAGGTAAAAACGATCACTTACTATTTTCTGCATAGAATGTTAAACAAATTTTCTCACTTAATAATTTTGGGTATATGAAGAAAGCGTGAAAAAGAGTGAGTATATTTTCGTCAGCTTCTTAAGAATTGTTTAATAGGTCTCTACATATCGGCATCATCTATGGTGGGATCATATTAACTCCACAGATGAAAAAAGAGTATGAAACTCTCTAGTAGTCTGAACATGGAAAAAAAAAAAAATAGGTGAAGATTTCATAGGTGTGCTCCCTCTGTTTTACACATGATTGAACAAGAAATACAAATGAACTGAGGATTTTCTGGTATATAATACATTCACAATTCCTCTATATGTTTTAAGACAGTTAGCTTAATAACTTAAATGATCCCAAGGCCTGCTGACATATTTTTTCCATTTTAATTTTTTATATGGTTAAATATTGTCTGATGTGTTTTAAGCTCAATAAATGTTTCCCATTGTCAGTGGACCTATAATAATTTGCATGCCTGTAACAAGAGATGAAATGTTTGTAGTGGAGGACTTAGCATCATAAATCTCTCCTTGTTGTTCTAGTTAACATTCCCATGGGTCATGTCCAGGAACTTATAAGAGTACTGTGTTGTCATAAAAGCAGTGATACCTGTCATATGATCTTTCAGAACCACATTTATAGAGTGCCTGCATACTGACTCAACGAGGTATGTTTTGTTGCACTAAAGTACCGACTTATTAAATGACATCCTAGTTACCTGAAGAGACCAGTATAATTCCTAAAAGAAAGTTGACTTCATTGCCTGGGAGTCAGAGAAATAAAGCTAATTTTCCCACATCAGCCCCTCGGTATTTTGGTGTTGGCAGTTGGCCTGTGGCAGTAGCAGTGACCTTGGAGCAGCAGTAGAACGTTGTATATAAAATTTACAGAGGTCCTTGATCATGGGAGAACACCCTAAAATTAAAGGTCCCCTGTAGTAATTCACTCATTATCAAATTGCTCTTCCATTACCTTCAGGGAATCAAAGAAAGTGTCAGGCAATTCTAATCCCATTGCCAAAGCTTTCAAAGTTTCATTAACTGTAGACTTTGGGGTGATGCCCCCAGTCACGTATTTTCTTTTTTTTTCCCAGTCACGTGTTTTCTACCTCTACTATGACGTCAGAGTGGAAGAGGTAACACATAATACTCTTGGGTCATCTACCAAAGCACAGAAATCACCATCTGCTCAGCGTAAGAAATTTGAATTTCAAAGTAGATAGTTAAAAAAAAAAAAATAGAACAGGAAAATAAGTGAATAGCAAGAGTCCAACTTGAGTCCATTAGGGAATGCTCTGGATGCCAGTGGTAGGACATCAATTTGAATGTTTTGCTCCCCTGGGTTTCATCCTCAGAATCCCAACAATTAGACCACCCCAGCTTCTCTGCCATCCTAAGAAGTGAAAGGTGCGACTCTCTGGCCTGGAGGAGAGGTGGGAGGTCTCTTAAATGGTCTATGTCATCCCTGAGGAGAGTGAATGCTGCAATTTTCCATACTCATTAGGGCGCTCTTTGCTTATTTTTAGCCAATTCCTTACTAAACTGTCAAAGTCAATAACTTTATATCAAAATTATTATTTTTCAAAGTACTCTATGTTGTTCCCCCTCTTCATCACCCTCAGACTGCTAGGCAGGGCTCTATTTTGGGCCCCTGGATTGATCGATTGATTGATTGATTGATTGATTGATTGATTGATTTATAAATTTGTATTTAGCGCAGGGTGTACAGGGCCTCACTACATAGATTGGACTCATAGTGATCCCAAGAGCCTGGATTACAGGCAAGTGCCACCATGCCCAGTCTCAATCTCCAGCTCAGCATGCCCTGGGGACGGGGCCAGTACAGTAGGCCTGGGATCAAACCTTGGCCACTGTGCTCTGCCTAAGCAGGTGCTTTAGACAGCTGAGCTACCTGGCTGGCCTTTGGAATGTTCTTTTTCACATTGATTTCCATTTTGGATTGCTCTATTTTGAACATTAGGAAGTGGACATTTCCCAAACAGTAACAAATGCTGGTGAGACTGCAGGAAAAAAAGGAAGCCTCTGACATGGTTGGTCAGAATGCAAGTAGTGCAAACAATTTAGAAATTGGAACAGAGATTCTTCAAAAGCTAAAGTGAGAGATTCCATCTGACTCACTTATTCTCCTACTAGGTATCTTTCTAGAATAGTTATAGACATTCATATTTATGATACACTCATACTAATGTTAACAGAAGTACAATTCAAAGTAGCTGTTAAATACTGGAAGCAGCACATATAGCCACCAACTGGTGAATGGATAAAGAAAATGTGCTATTTGTATACAACGGAGTACTACTCAGCCATAAAGGAGGATAAGTTTGAGTCATTGGTAGGAAAATGGATGCACCTTGAAACAATAAGTTTCAGTGAAACAAATCAGACACCTGAGCTAAATATTTCACGTTTACTCTTACATGAGAAGCTCAAAGTCTAAATAAGGAGCCAACTAAAAGGTAAGTAATAAGAAACAGGAAGCTAGAGCTTTTGCAAATGGAAAGGGGACCAAGAGATGGAAGAAAGTGAGAGGGAGGGGAAAGCAAGGGGACGTAAGAGAATTAAGTGGTTTTATGACCATGTAACAACTCCCTATAATGATTATATTCATTATGTACTACAAACATGTACTAATGAAAATTAATCTGTACTAGCAATTTTTTTTAGATGGACTTTTTTTCCTTTTTTTTTTTTTTTTTTTAAATATATATACTATGGCCGGCTTAGCCTGCCCTGGGAGTGGGGCTGGTGCAACGTGTGGTGCCTGGAATTGAACCATGGTCCCTTTGGTTGCCTAAGCTTGCCTAAGCAAGTGCTTCAGACCACTGAGCCATCTCACCAGCCCATTTTAAAAGATGAACTTTTCCAACTTCAAGTCCTTTTAATAATGATCTCTACCTGATAGAAACAAGTATATACTCAGAAGACATACATCCTGTGTGTGTGTGTGTGTGTGTGTGTGTGTGTGTGTGTGTGTTGCAATGAGCTACATTACCAGCCCTTTTTCTTTTTATTTTTTGAACATAGGATTCTAAATTGCCCAGACAAGGATCGAACTTGTGATCCTCCTGCCTTACCTCCCAGAATGCTGGGATTACAGGTGTGCACCTCCATAGCCAGTTAAGAAGACATTTATTGTCAAGAAATGAAAATGTGGACAGAAAATAGAGGTATTTTAAAGCACAAAACAAAGTTGGCCCGTATGTTTTCTAGAGTCTTGATATCTTCCATGAAATGCTATCATCTGCACATCAAAATATATATAAAATTACATGCAAAACTTTCAGAGCTGCTCTGTGCCTGCAGCCTATTAAAAGCCATGCCTGTACTAGAATGCATAAATATCTTGGAAGATAAGAACAAAATGCTCCTACAAAGGAAAGAAGATAAGCAGGACTAGCTAATGCTGCCTTATTTTACTTGAAGTGAGGGACTAGGCAATGCCAGGACTAAGGATAAAATAAAATTGAAAAACGCTGGTTTAAAGAGATAAATAGATAGATTTAATATTTCCAACTTCCTCCCAGCTTTCCATATGCTATGCCCATCTCAACTCTCTGGAAGAAGAATTTAGAATACAGCATTTACAAACTTACTCAAGTATTGTTTCTAAAGGAATGTAAAGGTCTTCGAAGCATTCTTAAAGAGTGCTTACATTAAAGAAAAAAAAAAAAAAAAAAGGCAGGGCATCCTGAGACAGCGATTGAGACAGGGCATGGTGGCACTGCGCCGGTCATCCTAGCTCTTGGGATCACTGTGAGTCTGGTTTACATAGTGAGACCCTGTAGACCCTATAATAAAAACAAAAACATTAAAGGTACCATCTTGTCTAGAAGAGAATATAGTGATATAGTAGAGAAATACAGTTGGCTGGGCTACATGTAGCTATTTCACAGAGGGCTCTGGTACCACAATTCCCACCTTTTGCATAACTACAAGAGGAAGACTACCATAGGCAGCTTCCCAGAGCCATGCTCCTGGCCCTCCCACCTCTAGCCCAGCCAATTACTCTCCTAGGTCAGAGCAGAAGAGCACCATGGAAATTTCCCTACGTATAGTCTACGCTCAAGTGAGACAGAGGAGCTATGCTATTGCAGGATGAGCTCTCCTTTTCATTCAGAACATGAATACTTGGATTATGGTGGATTTGGGTATTAAATCTGATTTTTTTGGAATATTGCACAAAAGCTGACTCAGTAGCACACACTTATAATCCCTGCTACCTGGATTACTAAGGCAGGAGATCACAAGTCTGAAGGAAGTCAGAGCTCCTTAACAAGACCATGTCTCAGAATAAAATTTTTCAAAAGGGGAGGGGATGTAGCTCAGAGCTCTCTATATTTGAATCCTAGAGCTACGAAAAGAAGAAAACAAAAAAATTGGATTAAAATAACATTTTTAAAACTAGATTTTGGAACTCCCTAGATACTGTACTCAGACAAATGTCTCATGCATTTCATTCTTGTCCTAGCTCAGCCCTACCTCTGTCAGTGCTCCCCAAAAGTGATGGAGTGATTTCTGACCTTCCTACTTCTTTATCAACCATTTTCTATATTAGTAAATGTAAATATAATTTCATCTTTAAACTTTCAGTTCCTGGGCCTGGCAGGATGGCTCAGTGGTCTAAAGCGCCTGCTTGGGAAAGCTTGGGTGGCTTCAGGGACCAGGGTTCAATCCCCGGCACCACATGCTGCACCAGCCCTTTGGGGCAGGCCGAGCCGGCCATAAAAATGAGTGAATAAGCAAATAAAGGTTCTGAAACAAGAAAAATAAATAAATAAATAAAATTTTTAAAAAATAAATAAGCTTTCAGTTCCTAAGTGAGCTATTAATAACAGATATAAAAGGAAAGGAGAGCTTGACCTTCACTATATTAGAGAAATTGTACACACACACACACACACAGTGTTTACCTGGTCATAACTCTGTGGCAACAAACATACAGATCACCTATGCTTATTTTTTAGGTTTTTTTGGTTTTTTTTTTTTTTTTTTTTTGGTCTTTTTCAGACAGGGTCTCACTATGCAGTTCAGGCTGGCCTTGAGCTCACTTTTGTAGCCCAAGCTGGTCTCGAACTTGCACCTATCCTCCTGCCTCAGCCTCCCGAGTGCTGGGATTACAGGCGTGCGCCACCATGCCCAGCTTTTAGGCTATTTTTAAAGGGCAGAAAATGTAGGGCCAGGGCCAGGGAGATAACTCAGTGGAATAAGTGCTTGGCTGCTAAGAGCAGGATCCTGAGTTCAATCCCTGGCACCTCCTTGCCCACCACCAAAAAAAAAAAAAGAAAATGTAGGGCCAGCCAGATAGTTCAGCAAAACAAAGTACCTTCTCAGGCAGAATGCAGTGGCCAGGACTCAATCCCTGGCGTGCTGTGCCAGCCCCACCCCTGGAGTGCGCTGAGATGGTGATTGAAACTATGTGTGGTGGTGTGCCTGTAATCCCAACATTTGGGAGGCAGAAAATAGGAGGATCACTACAAGTCCAGTCTACTACATAGTGAAACCCTGTAGATCCTGCAGGTGCTGTACCAAATACATTTTTTTAGAAAAGGCAGAAAACAGGTCTTTTTTATTTTTTTCATTCATCTGAGAGCTATTTCCAATTGTATTTAAATGTATTGCAATGCACTAAGGCCCTATTATTTTTTTAATTCTGTATTTCTTTTTTGTTAAGTTAGTTAGTTTCTTCTTTTAATAAATGAAATGAATTCCATCATCAAATCTTTCCAAGAATTTTTTAAAGGCACTATGTGCTGATCTCACTATAAAAGTAAACTTTCACCAAAGTGGAAAAAAAGTTGTTAAAAAAAAAAAAAAAGTTAAACTAGTTTGAGGATAACGTCATGTACTGCAACAACCATTGTTGAATTCCTATTACATTGGTGAAATTGTGTTTCATTTCTAATTCTGCTTTTCCTATCACTATTTTGTATTTTTTAAGAAAATAGCAAAAAAAAAAAACCAAAAAGCAAATGTTTACTTTGCTAGTTGTATTTTTTCCTCTGTCCATACAGTTATTTCTTTGTCAAATCACATCTCTAACGAGAGAGTACTTTTATTTCTGTTTCCTAACTTTCTAAAGTTTTTCACAACCAAGCTAGCATCTAAAGTGTTTGATGATCTTAATAATGATAGGTTGATTCTTTGGCTTTTTCAATTAGAGATTTTTCACATGCCTTGAAATCAAACTTATTTTACTCTTCAAAGGTACCAAAGAGTCTTAGTGAGTTTTAGTTAAGATTTACATTTGGTGTTTAAGCCAAGTTCACTGAATGGAATGTTCCAGATCTTCACTGATTTACTCAGTTTAAAGTTTACGGCTCAAAACGTGAACTTGCATCCAGCAATTTCCTGAATATGTTCTTTTGTTTCTAACTGGCTGCGTGGTATTTGTCTTTACTGAATGGAATTGCTATAGGTATTGCCATAACCATGATATTGTCATAACCATATACATATCCATAGACATCCACATGGATGTTGGCAGAGTTGTTACAATTCATTACATATTTTCATTCACAATTTAATCATGGCTTCTGATACCACTGGTATTGATTCACATGGCAACAAATACTCCTTTTCAAAGACTTTTGTGATAAACCTTTAAATGTGAAAAATAAATTAATAAGAGAATTAATAAAAGTATGATGCACAGAAAGCATAACATTTTAGAGTCAGCCTTGAAAGTTGAAAGCCTTTCAATTTTCAACTCTGTTTTGCTAGCATTTACAAACGCAACCATAAAAATTCCCTCTAGGCAGAGATCCGGCAACAACATTCAAGTTCAAAGCCAACCTTTCTATAGAATATTTCTTACTGTGGGTGTTAAAAATATAAAAACTGGAAGAAAACTAGTTGGAAAGTCACTTTTCAGTTGTCCCCAGGAAAAAAAAACAAGAAGGGAGGGCATACGTACATACATCTAAACAGATTAAAGTCTAAACAATATATCAGTCATTTTTATTGGACATGTATGAAAAGAAAAATAAGTTAGTTTTCATTCATTCACTTCACCCTTGAAATTGTTCTATTATGTGGAAAATTTATGTGGCCTTGATAATTTTAATATGGGTTGCTCAATTTTCTGAACTTCTCATTTGGGAGAGTATACTTTTTCAAATATAAACTTGGTCCTTCTCTTTGACCTTCCTTCCAGGAGCAAAGCAACAAGAGTATATGCAAACTATAGCTCTCTGCACATCCTAGAGGGGAGCAGAGAGCTAAGAGATTGATTGTGTACTGAGAAGCCTATTTAACTAACTCACTAGACAATATGGATATGGGCTGTAGACTACCATATCCTAGGCCCTCACGAATGTTTTCGTTGAGGATTTCACAAACCCCTCGAGGTCAGTGTGTCCAGTAAGCTCAAGCAATGGTCTGAGGCAGAAAGACAAAGGGCAGTATTTATGTCCTGAAGGCCTGCTACGTAGTTCTGGGCCTTTCTCTGTCTTAATCAACACCACCATTGAACATAGGCTTGTGAGTCCTATCATAGTAGAGGCTATTTTTGTCTGGCTCACAGATAATCTGCAACCACCCCTTGAAGAAGCACAGAAAACATGATTTTTACTATATTCCATCTAGATGCACAGTGTGAATAGGGGCCTTTCGAGCTGCTTTACATGGTAGCCTAGGAAGTGGTGATGGCCAGCATATACCTGGTATATAGTATTTGGTCCATATTCATTACTTGACAATGAATGAAGATGCAACCCCTAAGCAGAAACTCTAATATCATGATGGACTAATTTTCTCCATGATTTTCCAATGCTAGTCTGTCATCTAATCCTCTTATTGCTATTTCCTGAAGATTATTCTTATTTTATCCCATTTCCATTACCACTGCTGTACCATGTTGGATCTCAACAGCAATTCTTTCTTCCCCAATTTCCCTAGCTCTGTTCATGCCCACCCCAGATCCAATCCATCTTTCCTGTTGTCATTAGCACTCTCTGTTGAGAATACAATTTCTATCATGCTATTGCTTTATTTAAAACTCATTGGGGGCCTGTGGCTTAGCTCAGTTGTTTAAGCACCTGTTTGGGCAAACACAGTCAGGAACAGGTGACTGGGGTTTGATCCCCAGATCTAGAAACCTTACCTGATCCATCCTTAAGACAGCCTGAACCAGCCCCTCCCCCCCAAAACAAAATAAAAGAATCTTTCTCAACTTTAGAGACTGGGCATGGTGGCACACACCTATAATTCCAGGTCTTGGGAGGCTGGAAACAGGCAGATCTACTAGTGAGACCCTGAACACCCTGTAGAGCCTTCCCTACAATATATATATATATATAAATTATGAATGGTTTTGTATTTTCATCCAAAATTTGTTCTACAGTAGTACTTTTCCAATCAGGCACCATATAGTTTTCTGTATTGTTTTAAAATATTTCTTCTGAGCTAGGTGTAGTGACACATACCTGTGTTTGTATTTCTCATATTATGGGAATATATTCAGGGTCTTTAGCAAGACCCTGTCTGAAAATTAAAAAGAAAAAATTAAAATAAAATAAAAACAAAAATAGCTTGGAATGTAGTTCAGTGCAAAGACCCTGAGTTTGATCCTCAGTAAGTACACACACACACACACACTAGCTTCTGTGATGTACACCTGTAATCCAGCTACTTAACAAGTTGAGGTAAGACAGTTTGAAGGCAACCTGAGCCACTCAGTAAGATGCTGTCTCAAAATTTTTAAAATGAGTGAAGGAATGTAGCTCAAAGATAGAGCATCCTCAGGTCCAGCAAGATAGCTCAGCAGTCTAAAGCACCTGATTAGGCAAACTTAAGCAAGGATGCTGGGACCACAGTTTGATCCCCAGTAGCACAAGCCACACCAGCCCTGCCCCTGGGTTGGGCTGAGCTGGCCACAAAAATAATAAATAAATAAATAAATAAATAAATAAATAAATAAAACAAAGATAGAGCATCCTGAGTTTACTCCCCAGTACCACTGTTCCAAAAACCTAAAATATAAAAAATCACTCAGTCAAAAAACTATTAAAAAGGGCAAATGAAGCTAAATACAAAAGCAAATCGCTTGTGTGACATGCTAGACATACAGAAAGCAGAGCATACTAAACCTTAGTGGGGGCAGTAGATAGATGAGAGGGTGGAGTCCCAAATCATAAAAGTCACACCTACCCCTTCCTAAAGCGATCTGCCTCATACTTGCTTGTGATTCCCACCTTCTGCCTTCGCATTTCCATTTTCTGGTTCATAAAAGCTACTTCTACTACTACATATTGCCCTGGGCATATACCTATCTCCAGGCTGCCTCACCACCCCCCCAAGCCCTGCTTATCAAGGCGCCAAAAGTGCTACTTCATTCAACTCCCTAAAAGATATTATTTCAAAAAAAAAATTAACATGTATGTTTAGTAACTACTTATGAGAAAGATTAACGTAGCTATGGCCATTTTCATCAATTATGTCCTCTGGTAATAATGATAATATAACTCAAACCAGAAGTACTTTAACAGAAACATATGAGGTTAGAAAGACTTGACAATTAGTAGTTTCAATATGTGTACCTGTTCTTCTGCTGAGAAATACTTGTTAATTGAATGCTTAATGTATAAATATATATATATATATATATATATAACATTAAATACTATTTTGTGGTGGGAGTGGGATCAAAAGAAATAATGTAAAATTCCTGACTGGGGAAAATCTTGTTCGTGTATTTTTTCTAACTGGTTGAATAGTGGGGTATTTAGCTTGCACTAAATAGACCTGAAAGAAAGATAAACAGATTTTATTTTTGTGTCAAAATTTACAATACACTAGAAATGGCATATTTTGCAATATTTAAACATGATCATTCACAGTAGATGTTTTCTCAGTCAAGTCCAGTGAAGAAAACAAAAATATTACCAACTATTTTTTTGAGAGAGGGAATTTAGAAAAGGTATTTACAGGCTACGGGGAAGCAGAGTTGTCGGCAGTGTTTATGAGGCAGCCCAGAGGTAGTGACACCTGGAAGTGCTCCCGACCCAAGGCTGCAGAAACAACAGGCCTAGGCCACCCACAAGGCAGAAGCTTAAAGAGACCACCCTAATGATCTGCGGACCACGGAGAGAAGAGTTATTTACTGTAATATGGAGCCACACAGGCAACAAGCCACAGCTGGAAATTCTCCCTGAAAACTGGTGAGTTCTCCAACTCCTCCCTCTACTTGACTTCTAGCCCTTAGCTAGCTGGTCTCCACCTCTTGAAAAGGTTGAAAGACCACGAACTTAACTTAAAAACGAGAAAAAGATCTGAATAGATTGCTCCAAAGAGAAGCATAAATACCCAATATGCATATTAAAAGACGCTTACATCAGTCATGAGGAAAATGCAAATCAAAACCGCCAGTTCTCACCAAGAGGGGTATACAGGCAGAGAAACTCTAAACCAAACCTTCAAAATCGGAGATGATCCAAAACCTGAAGCTTCTTAACATCTAACCTGAGGCCACAAGTGGAAAATTCCACATCCGACCTCATGTGAAAGATTACAATTAAAACACTGATACACTGAAAATATCATTATAATCAATTTCAGGCTATGTGTATGAGCTGTGAATGAATGAATGAATGAATGAGAAAAAAATGCATATTTCACCACAACTATTTCAAAGCTCTTTACAAACCTCTTGCATTCTTTTGTTTTACCGTTAGTTTCAAAAGATTTGCTCTGGCAAATATCTTGATTCTGATTGATGTTTCAGAATACAACTTTTCATGCATGATTTTCACAACTCCAGCTTCACTTCATATAAAGAAATTTACAAAATTTGCCAGTTGCTAAGGGAATATTTATTTTTATATTCCCAATTTATTTTTTAAAGAATTTTTTATTTTATTTTATTTTATTTTTTCTTGTTTCAGAACTTTTGTTTATTTATTTATTTTTATGGCCGGTTCTGCCTGCCCTGTGGGCAGGGCTGGCGCAGCATGTGGTGCAGGGGATCGAACCGCGGTCCCTGCAGCCGCCCAAGTTTTCCTAAGCAGGCGCTTTAGACCACTGAGCCATCCTACCGGGTCCCAATTTATATTACCCACAACTAAGGAAGTAGACACTTTAAAACAGGGTGAGAGAACTTGTTATTCTCAGAAAATTAAGTAGTCGAAAACTTCAATGAGTGAAGAAAATTTGGGACAAGGGAGGAATGACATCCACAGTGAAAGGCTAAGACATGCTCTAGGAGCGTGGTTAACCAACACTCCTCTGGTGCTCTCTAATTTTTATCTCTTATAGTCTAACTGGGTGTTGAGTGGGACATATATTTTGTCTTCCTCTTTTTTTTTTTTTTTTGGTTGCAGGGGCTAGTGGGGGGAGAGTGAGCTACTGAGGATTGAGCCCCGAGGTACTCTTCCACTGAACAATATCCCCAGCCACTTGTACATTTTGATTTTGAGACAAGGTATTGCTAAGTTGTCCAGGATGCCCTCAAACTTGAGACACTCCTACCTCAGCCTCCTGAGTAGCTGGGAACATAAATATGTGCCACTGTGCCCAGCTCAAATGGGCCACTACTTGATGCCCTGGAGGTAACTGCTAGAGCCTAAGGCACTAGCACCAAAGAGGTTGGGCGCCTGAGACCACAGTGTGGGTTGACAAGGGTACATGAGCTTTCTTTGGGCCAAGTGGGCACCGCAGGAAGCAGGCCCACAATCATCCGATGGGGTTATGGTGCAGGGAGTGCGAGGAAGGCCTCCGGCTGAGCTCCCACGTTGGCAACCTTGTGGCATTCCAGGGCCTGGTGCTCATTATCCAGAGAGTCAGGGACCCCGCCAGTCAGTTCCCAGCCCAGTCGCATAAACAGGTTCTGCCCTCTTTTCATTATCCAATTATTCAATTACTGGTTATAGTTCTGAAAGCCTGCATTATCCAATTTAATTCTCACAGCAAGGCTGAGAGGTGGGCATGGTTTAAAAATCATGCTTCTTTTCACATTAGGAAATTTGGACTCAGAGAAGCTGCACAGCTAGTTTGAAGTCACACGTTAGCGAGAGAGTCAGCACCTCAACTAGCTCCATTAGGGGTCATATCCTCTGCTTATTCGCCTGTGCAACCTAGCATCGCCTGTGTTTCTCTTATCCCTAGGCACAAGGCATTGTTAGGTGCATTACAGAGAGGATAGCTGTGTAGGAGACAGTTCTGGATCTTAAGGAAGTCTGGGTTAGGAGGAGATGTTAGCAAAATGATGAGGCAGTGACCGAAAAGAGTGGCATGCACCTGGAATCCCAGAACTGAGAAATGAGGCAGGAGAGTTGGAAGTTCAAGTCCCAGCCCAGGCAACTTAGCAAATCAGTGAGATCCTGTTTCAAACTAAAAAAAAAAAAAGAAAAAAAAAAAGGGTGAGGGGCTGAGGACATAAGTCAGTACAAAAACCTTGAGTACAATCCACAGCACACCCCCACCACACACACACACACACACACACACACACACACACACACACACACACAATATATATATATATATATATATATATATATATATATATGGTTAATATAACACAATAAAGCAGATAACGCAATAAAGAAAGCTTAACTCCTTCCTATTACAAATGAAAAGAAATTATGGCAGTTTTCTTGCTTTATTGTAAAAGGTTCAAATAATCCCCAAAGTCGAAAGATTTTGCATAGTACATAGCCACATCCTCATCACCTGGATTCAACATCTCTGTTTTGCTACACCTACTTCATCATAATCTGCCTCCGCACGTCTCTTAGCAATCCAGCCATTCATCTTTCTAAATAAAACGAACTTCAGTTTAAAGTGCCAACATTAAGTACAGCTGAAGACATTTTAAAAATGCATTAGATTCAATTTGAAATTGTTTGTGTTGCTGCCCTGTAATTCTCCTTAATTTCTCCTTACATTTAGAAAAGCCCACCACACAGTCTTAATGAAACTAGTATTTTAAATAATAGAAATGAAAGGAAGTAGATGGACCTCAAATGTAAACAGATACAGAGATTGAAATAAAAGAATATGCCGTCACCCCTCCATACCTGTGAGGGATTTATCTTGGTACCTCTTGTGGGTATATTTGTAGATGTAAAGTATATATATATATATATATATATATATATATATATATATGTACATATATATATATAATCTTGGTATTTGCATACAACTTAGATGCATCCTCCCATACACTTTAAATTATCTCTAGATTATTTAAATATTGAATACAATGTAAATTCTACTGGAATGGTTGTTATTGTATATAATTTAGGAATGAATGACCAAAAATTACTTTCAATTCACAGATAGGGAGTGTCAGGTAAGTGCCCCACTGGGCCTGTAGTGGACTCAGGAGGTCAGAACCAGAGATGACCACAACATGACATTCTTAGAAATCTGGAAGAACCTTAAAAGGGCACCAGATTTTGCACAAGGCAAAAATAGATATTTGAACCTTTTTACCTAAATCTTTAAAAGGACAGGCAAATTCCCTTGACAAACACATCATGACCTCTTCTCTTGGTTACCTATTATTGGAGTTAGAAATATTCCATCATGAAAGGCAACATCTCTGACAGGAAAGAGGAGTGAAAGAGAGGAATAGGAGAGGGAAAGAGAAACAGAGATAAAGAAACAGAAGAGATAGGAAGAAGGGGAAGAGAAAAAGGAACCCCATGATCAAGTTGAGCACTTCTCTCTGCCTCCAATGTAGATCTTGCTTGAGTTCTGCTCCTACCCTAAAACTGTTGATTAATACAGAACAAGATGAAGTAAGGAGAAAACAAACTGGGCAAAAGAAGGCAAAATATGGGAGAAAGGATAAAAAACAAACAAATTACTTTTAAGGTGTATCATTGACTTCTCTAAATATTACTGAGCATAGAACCTCAAATTCCATCTAATGGCTCAGTCTCCTATTACAAAGGTAGATCACTGAGTATTTATGCATGGCAGCATCCCTGCAACCTAGGTCTATACCTACTACTTTGTGCGGCATGCATCCCAAGCCTAGCAAGGAAGCTCAATAGAGCCACCAGCAAAGTACAAAGGAGAAAATTTTGATGAATGAGTCAACAAGATGTGTTGTATTTTTTCAGTGGCTATTGCTATTCAACAATAAAAAAGAAAGACATATGTATTTTCAAAACACAGGTGTAAAACAATTAAATAATACTTTTCTTTACAATTTTCTTTTATAAACAAAGCTTCAACTACTTCAAGAGGAAATAGACTATGTGCATCATGTAGATATTAGACTTAATCTAAGCTCTTTGTTAGTTAGTGGTGTGACTTGGGACAATATGATGGTCATGTGTCTAACATGAGACCAATGACATTTATTTTCCTGGGGTGTTCTGAGGGTTAGAGCTTGTACATTCTGTACAAGCTGGCTAGGAATGCTACAAGAGAGAAGTCCCAAGTGGAATTCTAGGTGACAAACTGTGTGAAGGTCACATGAGCTCTACTGGGAGTCTGAGTTCAAGAAAATGATTTAAGGTGAGACAGAAAAAATATTTTACATAAATCTGGGGATGGATGTTGTTAGGCTATAGCCAGGTGGACTTGCTAAAATTTAAGGATTAGCAATAAAGGTACAATATTGAATTTACTTGCCAGTTTACTTAAAATCTGCTTTTTCTTTTTTGAGATAGGGTCTCATTATGCGGTTCAGGCTGGCCTTGAGCTCACTTTTGTAGCCCAAGCTGGTCTTAAACTCACACTGATCCTCCTGCCTCAGCCTCCCAAGTGCTGGGATTAGAGGTGTGCACCACCATGTCAGGCTTAAAATCTCCTTTTTATATATTTTTTGAATGTTTGTATTTTTTTTGTTGTTGTTGTCCTTATTGCTGGGGACTGAACCATGGCCTCATCCATGCTAGGCAGACACTCTGCCACTGAGCTACAGTCCCATTTCCTCTTTAAAATGTCGGTGCTGATGCTATAATAAATATTGTTTTTTAAAAAAAGTATGTGTGCATAAAATATTTTAAGGACAAAAGCAATGTTAATCAAAATTATGCCCAAATTCTGCCTGTGCAAACTCTTAGCAACTGCACGGTAATTGCTCAGATTTGTGGAGCACTTACTGTGATCAGACCTTGTGCCCCGAGATTTACAGGGGTAGCCCCACCCACGCCTCCCTACAATTCTCTGCAGGAAGTATAGTTAATAGGCCAGGGAGCCTGGAGACTAATAAAGAGCATAAGTAACTTTCCCAAGGGAGCACAATTAAGAAGCAGCAAAGTAGGGTAATCTGACTCTCTATCTTCCACCCCTAACTGCTACACTTCATGGTTATGTGTCCTGGCCCCAGAGATGGAGCTCAATGAAACCACTGGCAGAGTTCAAAAGAGGAAACTGTAACACACCTAAGTGTAAGATAATTAGTAAACATGGACTGGACACACAAACAGAATGTTAGGTCTGATGCTAGGTGGTGGGAATGCTAAGGTGAACTGGGGTTTCTGCTTTTGAAGACCTCAGCAGGCCAGTATTGCTATTCTCTTGTGTTACTTTTACTGAGTGCTTTAAGTTCAAGGACAATTGCTCTATATCGACATTTATTTACCTGTTTGTTTGTTTGCTTGCTTTACTGAAGGCTAAACCCAAAGCCTATATACTGAACTGAACTCTTATCTTTTTTTTTTTTTTCTTTTTAGACAGTCTCACTAATTTGCTGAATTTCCCAGGCTGGGCTCAAATTTGTAATCCTTTTGCCTCAGCCTTGCAGAGTGCTGGAAGTACAGACATGTTCATCGTCCTCAGTTTACAACACCTGTACTTTACATGTATGTGTTCAATTCTTGCATAAAAGATCAAATGTTTTAGGCATAATGGCAAGCATGTGTAGCCCAGCTACTCAGGAGGCTGAGGCAGCAGCTTAGATCTAGTCTTGGCAACACAGTCAAGACCCCATTTTTTTTTTTCCGGGACCGGGGTTCAAACTCACAATCTTGCACTTGTCAGGCAGGCCAGGCACTTGTGCCACAGAGCTATCTCCCTAGTCCCAAGACCCCACCTTAAAAAATTGAAAGTAAGTTTTTTAAAAAGAGAGTACAAAATTTTTTCAACATTTGTGGGTTGTCTTTTCACTCTGTTGGTAATGTGTTTTGATGTGCAAAAAATTCTCAGCAAGAGAAGGTCCCAGTTGTTGACTCTTTCAGGTGTTACACGTTCATTTTGATTTTTGTCCATGAACTGTTTGCCAACCCCATTGTCCTCATGATTTCCGACTACTTTCTCTTCCTAAAACCATGCTTGGAATGCCTGTCATTCTGGTCCTTTAGATGTGTGCTGCTTGTATTGTAATTTTAATTATTGCTATACTCTCTCTCAAGTAAATGTTGGTTTTAAAAGAAAACAAAAAAAGGGTAATAAAGTAGAATAAAAAGCAAGAAAAAATGCCATAGGATTTTGTATATGCTTAGATTTCTAAATTTCTGTGCAAAAAATGTGTAATTTTTTATTATATTCTATAGGGATTTATGAGAATATCAATGATTGATGGAAAATACCAGTTCCATGTTAAGTCTAAGGCCTTTGATATTCAGAAAGACAGTGATGTTAAGCTCAAGTACCTATGTTACAGAGTAATAGTATCACCAAGCTTCTCTTCTGGAGGGTTAAGAACTTAAGTTTGCAGACCAAAAAGTTAGAGAAAAAGAAGGGCTACAAGGGTAGCCAATATTTTGGCCTAGCCCTTCAAGGTCAGTGAGGACTTAGGACATAAGAGAGTCCATACTGTAACATCCTATAACTCAGTGATATCCCAAATTTTTTGTTCAAGGAGATTATGGGGCCACAGAGGAAAGGGATCAATGATGGTTAGTGTGCCTGAGGAGAGTCATCTAGAGGGAAAACATTCTCTTAGGCTCTCACAGAGAGCAAACTGGTCAAGCAATGGCTGTGACTTATCCAGATGGCTGACACTGACAAAGGTTCCATAAAATGCTGTATGTGGTTTCACAGTAAATGCTGAGGGAACTTGACTAATCTTGTCAAATACAAAAGTTGCATGTTTTGTTATATGGGTCTTGCTTTAACTTGGCTTTAACAACCCAGAAGAAAAGTTTAACCATGAAGCATAAAAAGTAAAGCCAGATTAGTATGCTGAGCTGTAAAAGGTTCAAGTCAACGGTTTCTTTTTTTTTTTTTTTTTTTTTGTCTTTTTGAGACAGGGTCTCGCTATGCAGTTGAGGCTGGTCCTGCACTCACTTTTGTAGCCCAGGCTGGTCTCAAACTCGCACCAATCCTCCTGCCTCAGCCTCCCAAGTGCTGGGATTACAGGCGTGAGCCACCACGCCCGGCTCAAGTCAACAGTTTCTGACATTGCCCAGTTCTGCTGATAACTCACTACTATTATGGAAAATTGGACTATGTATACAACTACTTTCTATTAGTTCAAGGAGAAGAAATATTTGTACAAATAGTGTTTAGAAAAGTTATCATGTCTGCATCTTGTACTCTGAACAACTACTAAGATGACAATATGCATTGTATTAATTATTGTGACTGTCCTAATGTGTTTTGATACTGCCTCAATGTTATTTCTTATTAAAAGTAATAAAGGGGTCGGGGAGATAGCTCCATGGCACAAATGCCTGTCTGGGAAGTGCAAGGTCATGAGTTTGAACCCTGGTCCCACCAAAAATTTAAAAAAAGTAATAAAAAATAAAACTAAAGGCCAAAAAAAGAGAAAGTACAAAATAGTATTCAAACAAAAATTACAAGTAATACAGAATTACACTTAACAAAATAATGTGAATTTCACAGTATTTGTTGTAATGCATAGGGTTGTCATATTACCAGAACTTTTTCGGAAGCACTGAAAACATCATACCACAGTGACATATGTGCACCCATATTTATAGAAGCATAATTTGTCATAGTGAAATCTTGGAAACAACCCAAATGCCCATCAACTGAGGAATGGATAAAGAAGTATATCTGAACTTCTTTAGATATAGTAGCCATTCATATTACCAGATATATGCATGCAAAATTGGAAGAAAAAGAAATACATAATAAATTAAGAAGAAAAAAGGAGACAAAACATATTAGGCATTAACTGCTTCTTCCAATAGACCAGCAGAAATCCACAGTACAGTTGTCCAAGCCATCCTGCTGACATACATAGATATATTGCTTTTTACATGCTCTCTCCTGTCTTTCTCCTCAACTCAATAATTCCCTCCTTTTGGATAGGTTCATTCCCTTTTCCTAGTATCTATTGCACCCTTTGGATTTTATTCTATTTTATTTTATTTCTTTCAGGTTCTTACACTAAGGAGAAAACATAATGTTTCTGCATGTGGGGCTGATTTATTTCCCTTAAGAGTATAGTCTCTAGCTGCTTCCATTTACCTATAAAAGCCTCAAATTTATTTTTTCTATAGCTGACTAATAACCCACTGTGCAAAATATCATATCTTCTTTATCCATTCCTCAGTTGATGGTCATTTGGGTTGTTTCCAAGATTTCACTATGACAAATTATGCTGCTATAAATATGGGTGCACATATGCCATTGTGGTAAGATGTTTTTAGTGCTTCTGAAAAAATACCCAGGAGGGGAATACCTGAGTTGTATGGGACCTCCAATCCTAGCTTTATCAGGAAACTCAACACTGATTTTTATAGTGGTTGTACCAATCTGCACTCCCACCAACCATGGAGAAGGGTTCCCTTGTCTTTACAACCCCTCTAGCATTTGTAATTGGCTGACTTCTTGATATTAGGTATTCTTTCTTTTAAATGTGTTTAGTACAGCGTCTACAGGGTCTTACTTCATAGATTGGACTTGTACTGATCTTTACGTTTTCAGCCTCCCAAGTGCTGGGATGACAAGCATGTGTCACCACACTCAGTCCCAGTTGTCTCTCAGCATTCTCCAAGCCTGGGGCCAGAGATCGAACCCTGGTCCTGGGCTCTTTTTCCTTCTCTTTGCTTCTTGGCCATGATGCTGTACAGCTCTAGCTATTGCCTTCTTGACATGCCCACCAGAGGCCCAGAACAAAGGATATACCCAGTCTTGGACTGGAACCTCCAAAGTTCAGCCCAAACAAGTCATTTTTCTTATACATTAACTATCTTGGGTGCTTTGTGATAGTGATGGAAAGCTACCTAATACAGCAGGTTTCCAAGTTGGACTACTGCTACAGAAGGCTACTTGAACCTCGTGGAATGATGTTCAGATATGAGGTTTGCTCCTAGTGCCAGCAACATATCTGTTTCAGAACTAATTCTCCTTAACTTACAAGAGACCTTGCATAGAAGCCAAAATTCTGGGTTACTGATTTGACAATGAGAAAATGCAAGTGTGGAGTGGAATAAATCTTCTTATTGGCCTGATCATTACTTGGAAGCAAATTTTTATTCTTGGAAACCATCACATTATTCATGAAAGCCCAAAATCTGGATGTTGGTGGTCCCAATAGAATCAGGTTAAGAGAAATCGGTTACATATGATAATGTGAATTTTATACTGATTGTAAGGCTCTGACTGCCTGAGCAGGATTAACTCTTCCCACTGACCTCCACTTCCACTGTGTTGGTGTGCTCTCTGCCAATAGGTTATGATTCTGCCTTTATGTGTGCCATGACTAATTTCTGTCCTTATTTACATGATTTTTTTTTTTTGTCTTTTTGAGACAGGGTCTCGCTATGCAGTTGAGGCTGGTCCTGAGCTCACTTTTGTAGCCCAGGCTGGTCTCGAACTCGCATCAATCCTCCTGCCTCAGCCTCCCAAGTGCTGGGATTACAGGCATGAGCCACCACGCCCGGCCTTGTTACATAATATTTTAATCAAGCTATAGTTAAGGCCTGCTGGCATGGATGTATATTCCCATTGTGACTCATTGTTTACCTACGGTACAATTAGGTTTCAGTCTTATCTGTAAGTAATTCAGGAATACCTTAGTTATCTGCGTGATCATGTACAATTTATACACGTGAATTTTTTTCAAGTCTTTCTTTTCTTTTCTCTTTCTTTCTTTCTTTCTTTCTTTCTTTCTTTCTTTCTTTCTTTCTTTCTTTCTTTCTTTCTTTCTTGTGCCAGGAATCAAACTCATGACTTCACACTTGCCAGGCAGATTCTGTTCCTCTGATCTATACCCCTAGCCTGCATATATCATATTTCCTCAAATAAAGCATGCCTGGATAAATCACATGAAAAAATTATGTATGGCTGTCAAAGAAACTTTAAATTCTTTCAACCATAAGTCTATGACTTTTTCATTGTTTAGTAGTTTCAAAACAACATTCCCCAGACTGAAAGCAATTCTAAATTAGATTCCAAATATTTGAGCAATGGCAACATTATTGGAACAATAGTAGTAGAAAATGACTTGATTGCTGGTATGTATTACAAAAATGACAGTCATGGACATGCGCCCAATTATAGAGAAACTGTGGCACTAAGTCTGGTTGACTTCGAGTTTCATTAATATTCACTTACTATTTGTCCGTTTACTTTGTCATCTGTTAATACTTGCTGCAAGATAAGTAGTAGCAAAGGGCAAAAGTTTAAGAAAATTGTATGAGAGAATAATTTAAAATTGAGAAAACTCAATTCATAAATACTCCCCCATGAATTGATATCTGATCATCATTTAGTTAAAATGAGACAATATCATTGCTAGAACATAATTTGAGAATTGGTTTTATAGGATGAGTCAGAGAATATTTTTGATGCAGTGAACAACAATTTCATTATTTCTCTACTATGTAAAAAATGAGCAGGCAGGAAGTTTTTTTTTGTTTTGTTTTTTTACAATATTTGCTATGAAAAACTTTCAATGAAGGAATCTCTTTGTTTAGATTTTAAAAAGTCTTGAATGGTACTCATTTCCAGGGAGAAGCCAGAAAAAATTTTAAAATCCTTAAGAATACCATTCTGAGTAAATATATTTTCATTGTAACATGGGAACTATTACTAATACAATGATCGAGTTATGTTTGAAGAGCTTAGTTTGTTAGTTGGTGCTTTATCATTCTGTGCAGGTTGTGGAAGTCACAATTCTGGAGAACCTCTAGATCAAGCGTTTCTCACACACCAGTGCACTCTGTCTCCAGAGTGCCAAATTGTATAGGTGTAAGATGGTTCCCAAGTGTTCATTTTTGAAAAGAAACAGATGGAGCCAATATACTTTGAGAATTACTAGCATCTACCTGGGCTAGTTTCAATTTAACAAGCCCCTGGTTCTCTCTCTCATTCCTCTATAGTGGTTCAACAAATCTTTATCATTTCAACGAGGATCCTGTCCCCCTTATGTTTCCTGAAAACGATTGCTGCCCTACATTAGGAAAAACTGAGGTGATCAAGTATGAACTGTTTCTTCATCCTGTTTTTTTTCTCTTATTTTAGTAAATATCATCTTACTTTTGATCTTGTCTAGGTCAAAATCTATCCTTGCTTCCTGCAGTTTTATTATTGGCTTTCTTCTTGCCCCAGTGTTCATTCAAACCTTTTTTCTTTACCAGCTTCTGCAAAGTCCATAAACAAGCTCAAGGGTCTTGATCTTCACAATGTGTTCCCTCACCTTGGACACTGCTCTAACCATTCTCTTCTGCCTTCTCATGAAGGATGATTCTTGGAAAGAATAAGGAAGTTGATTTCCCCACTTCCTTATGAACTATTCCCTTATCAAATCAGTACGATCCAGCTGTTATTTCTATACTTCTATAGAAACTATTTTGCCAAAGGTCAGTTTGAACTGGCTCCATCCAATTAATATTGTTGTCACTCTCATTGGCATGTCTCCTTAAGTCACTGCTCTCCCAGTTTCTGTGACAACCCTACCCTCTGAGTGTGCTTTGTAGACTCTTCTTCCACCATTGGCTTGTGAATCTGAGTGCTTAGGATGCAAATTTTGACTCCTTTCTTATTGTATGAACTCTCTTGGGAATTAATTAATTAATTAGGTTCTTGGGTATTTCATAGACCTCCTCTACTTCAGTTGTACCCTCCCATACAGATCTCTGTGAGAAGGTTTTTCAAGTCAAATTATGGACCAACGCTGTTTCACATCTACCAGATGTGTACGATGATGCATACTATGTGCCATTGTCTCCTAAATCTAAGTATACCCACCTATTCTCATGACCTCCAGATCTTATTCTAGGGTCTACTCCCACTACTTTCAGTATTCTAGTTGACTACTGGCTGTCACCTTCTGGGATTTTCTGTAGTTATCTTAAAAATGAAAGGCTTATGACTCTCCTTGTTAGCATCCCCTGCCTTCACAAATGGTACTATTACCATGCAGGGAGATGAGAAACCTGGGAGCCATCCCTGAAGTCCTTCTTGCATTAACTTCTCATATCTCGCCAGTGACTTAAGTCCTACAAAACTCCACTCTTGTATTTCTCCTGTCATCTACTATTTTCCTACTTTTTTTTTTTTTTTTTTTTTTTTTTTTTTTTTTTTTTTTTTTTTCTTGTCTTTTTGAGACAGGGTCTCACTATACAGTTCAGGCTGGCCTTGAGCTCACTTTTGTAGCCCAGGCTGATCTCGAACTCACACTGATCTTCCTGCCTCAGCCTCCCAAGTGGTGGGATTACAGGCATGCGCCACCACACCCGACTCCTACTCTCTTGACCTGCCTCCAGCCGTATCATCTTTTTCTTGAACTACTGGCTCCTTCCCTTCTCTCACTCCTCTAATCTTTCTTACACACTGCTGACTTTCTTACAGACATTACATTTTAAATGTCATTAAATTTTTCTCTGTCTCTCTTTGCCTTTTCATTTTATCTTTTTGAAACCGGGTCTCACTATACAGCTCAGACTGGCCTTGAACTCAGTTTGTTGGCCTTCAACTCACACAGATCCTCCTGCCTCAGCCTCCTAAGTGCTAGGATTACAGGCATGTGCCTGGAAATGTCATCAAATTTTTAAAATCCATCCATGACTCCCCAAATTCCTCAAAACACTACACAACACTTTCTTTGATCAAGTTACCGCCAAATTCCAAGATTCCTTTCTTATAGTCCATGATCCCATCATTGAAGACAAAACTTTCAATTCCCTCTGACACACCATGGCTTTGCTAATGCTGTCCCTTCTGTTTGAATCATCCTATCTGATTTTCTTCACAACCCACAACTCCCTTTTCAAGATCAGTGATGACAATAATAATGAAAATGTTGATGAAGAGGTCATTAGGTTATGAGGCTGTTTACACATATTCTCCTGTGACCCTCACAGTAAGACTTAAAAGTCAGATATTTATCCTCTACTTACAGATGCAACAACTGAGACCCAGAGAAGTTACCCTCCTGAACAACGTTTTCTGTTCTAGTTAACATTTAGTGCCCTCAAATGACTGCTTCCTAATTGTGTCTCTGCTGCAATCTATACGTAGTGAGGGGAACTAATGTAGATCATGAATCGATAGGTATTTTGTTTGTTTGTTAGCATAAGGATTGAGCCCAGAGCCTTATTCATGATGGGCAAGCTCTTTACCATTGAGCTATATCCCTCTTGTGGCTCCATTTTCTTAAATTTTAACTTGAGGAAAGATTTCATTAAGTTTTCCAGGCTAACATAAAGCTTATGATCCTGGTGCTGCAGGCTCCTGAGTCACAAGACTACAGGTATACACTGCCATGCCTCATGTTTTTTAAGGAAACGATTTCTAGATTATTGAAGAAAATATATCAGTACAATGCTAGATTGCCAACAAGCCCTCAAAGACTGAAGTCTCTGGAATGTAATAGGGAGAGGGGGCAGAGGGGACAGGGAAGAGGAAGGATGGAGAATAGAGAGGGAGGAGAAGAAAGAGATGGGATAGGAGAGGAGAGGAGAGACCGCAGACAAGAGAGGGACAGAGAGACAGAGAGACAAAAATAAGGGACTAAAATATTCAACATTTGAAATAAATAGGCACTTGTGGGTAGGGAAAAGCAGAAAAAGAATGAGAGCAAAGAATAAAGGGTTACTCCAGGGAGATGGCTCTGCGGTCTAAGCTCCTGCCTGGCAAGTACAAGGACTAGGGCTTAATCCCTGGGATCAAGTGCCATGCTGGCCCTGTGCCCTGTTAGCCTCACACTGAACTCAGCCATTGAAACTGGGTGTGGTGGTGCAAACCTGTAATCCCAGTGCTGGGGAGGCTGAGACAGGAGGATCACTATGAGTCCCAGGTGTGTACCAAAATAAAAGCTGCTTTTTTTTAAACTAAAAAAAAAAAAAAAAAAAAATAGGAAGAAGGAGGGCTGGACAAATAGCTCAGTAGAGTAAGTGCCTGCCTGGAGAGACAGGGTCCTGAGTTCAATCCCCAGCACTGCAAAACAAACAAACAAACAAACAAAAAAAAAAGAAGAGTTTTGTGAAGGAAAATGATAGTGTGCAGTGTGGTGAGAAGGCTTTTGAGAATAGAAATTTAAATTGTGATTCTGCAATGAACACCCTGTTATATTACATTAAAACCTTAGTCTGGCTGTTGTGCCCACCTAGAGAGTGAAAACACTTTTGGGTGAAACCTAGGAAGAGAACCGAGTTCCACATTTAGTTGGATATTTGTGGACTAAGGAGAGACTAACCTCACCAATAGTTCAGCAGTTGGAGGAAGTTTAGGACCAAAGGAGGAAAACAATGATAATATTAGCTCCCCAGAAACATGATAAAATCTTGAGCTGGACACTGGCCATACATTTGAAGTGGACTGCTTTTGAAGTCAAACTTACCTTTGAGTTAAAAGTCAGGAAGATTCCAGATTACATTTGTTATGGTTTGTGTATAGGTGTCCCCCCAAAGCCTCATGCAATCATGGGGTGGCTTCTGGAATTTGTAATTGATTATTATGAGAATGGGTGCTGCATCTCCCTTGGGGCAGGTGATTTGCATTTCAATATAAGGAAGGAAGAGAAATTAGCTGCTTGAGCTGCCGCTGCTTGAGCTGCCGCTGCTAGCTCTGGCCTTGTGCTCTTGCTCTTGCCGGCCACCATGAAAGGTTGTTTTCTGCCATGTGCCTCTCTGCCTTGGAGCCAGCTGAATATGGACTGGAACTTTCAGTAACTGTGAGTTAAATCAACTTTTCCTTCCCTCATTTTGAGTATTGGGTATTTGTCCCAGCAACAAGAGAAGAGTAACTAAGATAATGTTTCTGTTAAATATTGTCATAGTAATGCTTTTGCCCTTGTTCACATGCCTTTGTCTCCCCTAAACTCACCAGGGAGAAGTCTTTTGAGGGACAGAGACCCTTAATTATTTCTGTATTCCCAATCCCTAACAATGACTATTGTACATAATGATCCTCAATAAATGTTTGTTAAAAGAATGATTGTCACACTAATGCTGCTGTACACCTGTAATGCCAACCAGGTGGAAGGCTGAGGCAGGAGGATCATGGATTGTTGGCTAGCCTGGGTAACAGTGTACCCCATTCCTTCTACCCCATGTAAAAAACAATAGTTGACATAAATTTATTGAATAAGAAAAATATCAACCCAGATACTTGAAAGAACATTTTGTGTTTAATTTCCACATGCATTAAAAAGGTAAGCATCATAAAGTCACTCAGTAACTAATGAAAAACTGGAAAACAGTAACAACTATAAATTACTGGGCATTTTCAATTTTCCAGGAATATTCCCTTAAATTCTGACAAAACCCTACAGTGTAGGTTTTCATGTCCCTACTTTATACTGTAGGACCCTGAATTTTTAGAAAGGTTGAATAACTTTAGTTTCAATGATAGGCCAATAACTGGTTTGTCTTTCATTATTGCTGATTTCTATTGTTAATAGTGGTACAGTTGTTGCTTTTGATAGTATGTAATTATCTGGTTTGTCTTTGTGTTATCAACATTAGTGCAGCTCATTTTCTCCAGAGTGGTGCTGGGGATCAAGGCTCCAGAAAAAGGCTGGACACTATGAAGACCCTCAAATACTATGCTGAATAAGTTGAAGAGGAGTATAAACACTAAAACATAACCACGCATAAGGACACATCACACAGAGACAGAATCTAGTGAAAGGGATACCTACAGTAGTGACAGAATTTCTCCATCCTAACTAGTACACCACCCACAGCACAAAAACAGAGACGAAATCAAGATAACAAGATGCTCATTCCCCCATGCCTAGCTCCCCTAAAGCTGCCCACATAGCTACTGAGTAGAAAATGTTATGAGTAAATGACTCAAAAATTAAACAGTTAAAAACATTTGAAGAGATTAAAAAAGGAAACACACAACCAAATATAAAACATATTTAATAGATGCAAAGAGGATTTAATTAAGTAGATAAAGGATGTTACTAATAAAATGTTCCACAGGCTTAAAGAAAGAAACAATAAACTGGTTGAGTTGAGCAAAACAACACGAGACATGAGTGACCACCCAGTAAGCTAAGCCAGCATTGCAAAAAGTATTTAGGAGCATCCTAGATAGAGGCAAGGAGAGAGACAAGGCGACTATTAGCACCAAAAAAAAACCCCCAAAGTAAAGCATACATCTAATGTACTTGTCAAACAAAAGGAAAATGCAAATGGAAGGAGCACTAGAAAAACAATGTGATGACAGGATTCAGTACATACCTTATGATAAATAACTCCATGTCAGTGGTCTTAATTTCTCAGTTAAAAGACACAGACTAGCAGACTGGATAGAAAAAAAAAAATGTACCCATATGTTTGCCTCGAGGAGATACTCCTCATCCACAAAGAAGCTCTTGCACTCAAAGTGAAAGGACAGAAAACAAGGTGATCTTATTTTCAGGAGCAGCAAGCAATCTTATTGTCAGCAGACTGCAAATCAAATTGATCATAAGAGACAAAAATGGCCACTATAGACTGTTAAAGACAGCAATTCAACAGAAAAGGGTACAAGTAGAAATATCTATGCACTAGATATAAGCCTGCCCAACTTCATAAAACAAAAATTACTGGACTTGGGGATGGGGAGATAGCTCAGGGGCATGAGAGCCTGCCTGGCAAGTGCAAGGTCCTGAGTTTGATACCCGGTTCTGGAAAAAAAAATTACTGGACAGAAAAACACCAAACAACCATAATGGGAGATTTAAAACCCCACTTCCACAATTCGATAGCACATGGAATTTTTTTTTTTTGTCTTAGTTCTAATAGCATGCTTAAATGAATTCAAAAGAACAAATACCCCCCCCCCAAAAAAAAACCAAAAAAAAAAAAAAAACCCTTCCCTGTGTACTATTGGTTCATCTTAATATGATTCAACAAATCAATAGGTAAAGAAGGCACAAACACGGAGGTTAAATAATATATTATTAAATAATTAATAGATTACAGAAGAAGACAAGGAAGAAATGACACCATTCCTAGAATCAAATGACAAGGGAAGCGCAACATGTCAGAGCTAGAGCAAGCAGTGATCACATTTTCAAGAGGGAAGTCTAGGGGGCCTGACAGGATGGCTCAGTGGTCTAAAGCGCCTGCTTAGGAAAGCTTAGGCGGCTGCAGGGACCGAGGTTCGATCCCCTGCACCACATGCTGCGCCAGCCCTGCCCTCAGGGCAGACTGTGCCGGCCATAAAAATAAATAAGTAAAACAAACAAAGTTCTGAAACAAGAAAAAATAAATAAATAAATAATTCTTGAAAAAAAAGAGAGAAGTCTATAGTCATAAATGCACACATAAGCAGAACAGAGTTATCCCAAATAAATCACCTAATGATGCACCTCAAGGTCCTAGGAAGACAAGAACAATCCAAATCTGAAATGAGTAGGAAGAGTTGATAAAGATCAGAGCAGAAATTGCTGCAACTGAGACACACACACACACACACACACACACACACACACACACAGTAGCACAACAGGCTGGCCAGATAGCTCAATGGACTAAACCGCCTACTTAGGCAGTCACAGCGACTGGGGTTTGATCCCAGGCTCCATATGTCATGCTGGCCCCACCCCGGGGGCACTCTGAGGTCATGATTAAGACTGGGTGTGGTGGCACATGCCTCTAATCCCAGCACTTGGAAGGCTGAAAACAGGAAGATCACTAGGAGTCGTATCTTTGTAATGAGACCCTGTACTAGGTACATTAAAAATAATGATAATAAATTTAAAAACCACACAGTGGACTAGTGAATCAAAGAGTTGATTCTTTGCTAGGGTTGGACTTATTCTGGAGAAGGGGGGAGTGGGAAGATGGAAGAGAGGAAGTAAAAAGAATCAAGATATGATGTGTATATGTACCAATTCCTCCATGATGAATGTGTTTACTATAGATTATAAACATATACTATTAAAATTTTTTTTAATTTTATTTATTATTTTTTTTTCTTATTTCAGAACCTTTGTTTGTTTATTCACTCATTTTTATGGCTGGCTCAGCCTGCCCTGAGGGCAGGCCTGGCGCAGCATGTGGTGCCAGGGATCGAACCGCGGTCCCTGAAGCCACCCAAGCTTCCCCAAACAGGCGCTTTAGACCACTGAGCCATCCCTCTGGGCCCCATACTATTAAAATTTTTGAAAAAGGTTTAACTTATTGAATAACCAGGTTGGTATAGCTAACAAGTAACACCAAATCCTCTTTTTTTTTTTTTTCACTATACCTGAATTAATGGGGTTGTTTTAGTCTTTTTTTTTTTTTTTTTTTTTTTTTTTTTTTTTTTTTTTTTTTTTTTTTTTTTTTTTTT
>PVJA010021519.1:0-35430 GCA_004027025.1 Myocastor coypus | reverse complement strand
AAAAAAAAAAAAAAAAAAAAAAAAAAAAGTTTACTCTTCTTTTAGTGGGTCTTAAGAAGCAATAAATTAAGTTCCCTTAAAAAAATAATTAAAAAAAGAGGTAAATAGTACTACATAAAAAAAAGAAAAAAAACAGCAAACAAATAACTGCACCAAGCCAGTGGAGATCCCAGAGGGAGAGGTGCTGGAGGGGCTAGTGTTGCTCTGAGAGTCATCAGTCAATTTGTGTTCAGAACAAAAAGAAAAGAAGATTGGTGGTGAGTTCGTGCTAGACAAAGGCCAAGGTTACACACGGATCTCTAAAGTTACCCACCTGTCAACCTCCTCTTTACTCATGGCAGCAAACACGAAACATTCGGTTACTCCGTTGATGGCAAGCAGGAGGACATAGACACAATAGGCACGCAGCAAAACGGGACCTACGAAGAAACAGTGCACGGAGACTCCAAAGGCCAAACAGGAGGCCCACGTGTACTCGCAGCTTGGCTGAGGCTCGGAGGACCTGCTGGTACCGATGAGCAGACTGTGCCCACTAGAGGGCTCTCAGGATCACACAGAACTGACTAAAATAATTTGCTAAAACCAAAGGGACAGCTAGGAACAAATGTTCAGATCTCTTGCTGAACAAATGAAAGCTTATCTGCACAGCAAACATGTCTGCTCACTTAAATCACCATGAACAGGCACACCAATAAGAGCCTCAAAGACTAGCAGCTCTGCATATTAAGGGAATCTCAGCTGAGCAGGTCCTGAAGAAAAGGCCTTCAGAAAAAACCAGGGGCCAGGACCAGCAGGATACTGAGATGGGATAGTCACCACGTGCAGCGAGAGCCACAGCCCGTAATGGCCCTTTCTTCCAAAACAACTAGATAGGTAACTAATAAGCTCTGGAAAGGTCTGCTGAGCAGAGAGCCAACTGTCCTGAAGTGGCAGCCAGGGTGGAGAAAAGGGTGCTATGGTGTGACACCAGGCCTTTCTGTGAAGTGCAGAAAAGCATGGGCATTAACACACGTAGAACACAACATGACAATCCAAAGTGCTAAATGGCCTTACAAAATTCCTCCCGGAGCACCAGGAAAGGTCATGCAAATGTGTTGTGGCTTGTATCTAGCAGTTTTCCCAAGCCCTTGTGTGCTCATAGTGAGGCCGGACCTAGGCTGAGGGAACTTGGACTAAGAGTGTGTGCCAACTGATTAGTCCATGGACTGGGGTAACATGGTTCTTGTGTGATCAAGGGAAAGGCTCCCCATGGACCATCCAACCAATCAGCTTGTAATCTGGATGGAAGAAAAGATAAGGCAGAAGGAAGGCTGCTGCATTCTGCCTGCCTGCCTGCCACAGCCTGCTTCTCCTTTTCTAAGCCACTTGCCACCTTGCCCTGCAGCCAGCTATGGACTGAAACCTCTACAAACTATGAGCCTAGATAAACCTTCCCTTCTTTAACTTGTGCAGGTTGGGTATTTTGTCCCAGCAATATAGGCTTTGCAATGAGAAAAATCACTAAGAATATGTGCCAGTTTCCCACCATGAGGGTAATCATTATATACTACATGTATGTACCAACTTGAAAAAGGAAAAGACTCTCAATGCCACAGTTTTTCATAGAATTTCAAACAATGAAATGTTTGAATGCTATTAAGAAGCAGCATGAGGCTGGGTATGGTAGTGCACACCAGGAATCCCAGTGTTCAGGAGGCTGAGGCAGAAGATTGCTTTGGGTTTGAGGCCAGCCTGCACTGCACAGTGAGATCTTGTCTAAAGAGATGAAAAAAGATGAAGACAAGGAAGAAGAGGAAGAAGAGGACGAGGAAGAGGAGGAAGAGGAGGAGGAAGAGGAGGAGGAGGAGGAGGTGGCGGCGGCGGCAGTGGCGGCAGCAGCAGCATGACAGACCAGGCATGGTAGTACATATCAGCACTCAGGAGGTTGAGGCAGGAGGAGCACTGTGAGTTCATGGCCAGCCTAAACTACATAGTAAGATCCTGTCTGAAGCTACATAGTGAAATCCTGCCTGAAAAAGATCAGAGACAGAGAGGGGAGAGGGAAGAGGGGAAAAGGGGAAAACGGAGGGAGGGGAGGGGAGGGGAGGGGAGGGGAGGGGAGGGCAGAAAAGAGAAAAAAGAAGTAGCATGATAAGGTAGGAAGATTGCAGTTTAGATAAAGGTAAAAACTTAGCAAAACTCTAATAAATACTTTAAAAATGAAAAAAGGGCTGGAGATGTAACTCAGTGCAAAGGGCCTGGGTTCAATCCTTACTACCGCAATAAATGTTTCACGATATGCCATATAACAATGATTTTGAATTCCTATCATTTTGTTTAGTGAAATTCTGCACTATTTCTAAATTTTTACTATTTTTTAAAAATTTTTTTAAAATTTACAAGTTAAAAAAAAAGGCAGCAGTGAGGTAAACTAACAAAGTAAGAAGTATACCCCTCCGCCTTACCACGGAGGTGCAGGAGAACCTGAGCCCTGAGCAGAGCAGGTGCTGAGGGCTGAGGGTTGATTTTTACTCTGTTTTCCATTGCAAAGATTGTTTACCAAAAGCCTCTTAGTCAAAGAGTAGAAAAATAAAGGGAGCCAAGTATGGTGGTGCATGCTTATAATCCCAGCACTCAGGAGGCTGAGGCAGAAGTATCCCTGTGAGTTCAAGACTAGCTTGGGCTACACAGCAAGATTCTGTTTCAAAGAAAAAATAAAAAATAAAAAGGATTGCTACATTCCATTTCTTAAAAAAAAAAAATCTACAGACCAAGGAACAGGAGCCCTGCCAATGGAATCAGTTTCCCTGTTACAGAGGACTGTTAGCAAAAGATGAACAAGTAACTCCTAATAAAATGAACATTCAACCTATGACCCAGACGTTGCACCCAAGTTATATATCCAACAGAAATGAGCAGACCTCTTCAGAGAAACACTTGCATAAAAATATTTGTCTTTAGACTGAGAGTGGGGGCACACGCCTGCAATAATCCCAGTGCTGTGGATCCTAATAACAGGAGGATCACTACAATTCTGAGCTGTATAATGAGACCCTGTACCAGATACAGACAAAAAGAAAAGAAATTTTTGTTGTTGTTGTTTTTATACATGGTGGCTCATTCCTGTAATCTCAGTGCTCTGGAGGCTGAGGCAGGAGGATCACTGCAAGTTTGAGGCCAGCTTGGGGTACATGGTGAGATCCTGTCTCAAGCAAAGCAAAACAAAACAAAACCATACCATTTGTGGTGACTGTAGGTATGACAGCCAAGTTGACCAACAAGAGAAGAAAAGATAAACTATAGGCAATCCATACAAAGAAATATTTCTCAGCAAGGAAATACTGACTAAGACATGAATGAATACTAGAAATTTTATATTGAAGGAAAGGAGTTCAATACAAAAGCATACATATATATAATTTCATTTATCTGAAATTCTTTATTTAAAAAAAGTAATAGTAGAACTATGGATGTAGCTAACTGTAGCGAGTTAGTACTATACCCTGTGTCTGATCTCCAGCACAAAATAAAGAAGGCAGAAAGAAAACATGAAGGAAGGGATAAAGAGAAGAAGGGAGGGAGAGAAACACGCTGATCTTTTTTTTTTTTTTTGTCTTTTTGAGACAGGGTCTCAGTATGCAGTTGAGGCTGGCCTTGAGCTCACTTTTGTAGCCCAGGCTGGTCTCGAACTTGCACCGATCCTCCTGCCTCAGCCTCCCAAGTGCTGGGATTACAGGCGTGCGCCACCACACCCGGCCACGCTGATCTTTTATAGAAATCAAAACAGTGGGCTGGGGATATAGCTCAGTGGCAAAGCACCTGCCTGGCAAGCACAGGTACTCAGTTCAATTCCGGGTACCAAAAAAAAGAAAGAGAGAAGAAATCAAAACACTGATAGACTGTGAGGTACAGAGGGGGCAATAGACTGGGAAGAGTCCTGAAGAACTTTCTAGGTTAATCACCTACCTCTGGATGATGGTTACATGAGTATATATAATTGTCAAAGCTCATCAAGCTGTACTCTTAGCAACATTTTATGCTAGGCAAATTATACCTCAATAAAGAAAAAACACTGAAAGAAAAAGAAGGTACAGTCAAGTTTAGTCTCAGATTCTGGGACACAGTCAGGGTTTATAAAAGTTGTTGCATATGAAAGATTCTTATACTATGGGGACTCTACAGAATTCAGAAAACCATAAAAGGAACATCACAGGGGAGCTCTGATGCCTGACAAGAAGTTACTTTCTACAGCTCCCTCTCCATCCCGTATTTTATCATACTCTGCTGTATTCCACCCCTAGATCCCCTGAGAAAGCACCTTGGCTCATGCTCCAGTTTCAGGAGTGACTCCAGGGGAGGAGACAGGAAACAGGCCCTGCCCCTGTGTGGTGCAAGGCCGTGCTGGTGTGCCTTCTTGCTCTCCCCTGCCCTCCTCTCTCTCACTGAAGCAGAGAGGAATGAGGTCCCTCTCAGCTGGCATCAGGATGTCCACGGTCTGTGGGGGCCCATCCGAGTGAAGAATGTGCTACTCAGAATCAGGGCAAGTGAATCCTGGTGAAAGAGCTTAGAGCCCACTTGGCATATCCAAAGATGGACTCTCAAGCTGTGGGTTGAAGTGAGAACACTTTGGGTTGAACTGTTTCCTATCATAAGAGAGATGCTGAAGTTCTAATCCTCAGTACTTCACAATATGATGTTATTAGGAAATACGGTCTTAATGGAGATATTCCAGTAAAATGAGATCATTCGGCTAAGTCCTAGTCCAGCGGCTGGTGTCCTTATAAAGAGGGGAGATATGGCAGAGACAGAAATGCACTGAAGTAAGACAAAGTGATAAACACTCATGGAAAACATGGCCACGTGACTGGAGTGACACAAATACAAGCTGAGGAATGCCACACACTGCTGGCTGGCAAACACCACAACCAGAGCAGGTGAGGAGAGAGCCTCCCTATAAGCATTCAGGAGAGCTTGTAGCTCTGCTAACACCTGGGTTAGGGCTTTTAACTGGAAAATGCTATACTCCCATTGCTTAAAGCTACTCAGAGGGCCTGGAGAGACTTAATACAGCACTTGCTTTGCAAGCATGAGGCCTGGGTTCAACCTGTACCCCTAAAAGAGGAATAAAGTCACTCAGGCTATGTGCTCCACTATGGTAGCCCCCAGTGGGAGCAATATAAAGGAATGGTGAAGGAAGGTTTTTTTGGCAGGGAGAAGAATGGGGGATTTGGTGCTCAGGACCTTGTGCTTGCCAGGCAGGTGTTTATGCCACTGAGCTATCTCCCCAACCCCAGGAAAGAAAAAAAAAAAAAAAAAAAAAAATTTTAAGAGGAAAGGAAAAGAGCAACAGCCAGGGAGACAGTTCAGTGGTATAAGCACCTGCCTAGCAAGTACATGGTCATGAGTTCCAAAAAAAGTACAAAAGTAAGTGTCTAAAAAATAAATCTTGCAGAAGTTCAATGAATATTTGTTTTGTCTGATTTGGGAGTTTTTCTTTGTTTTCATAGACCGAGTCTTGTTATGTAGCTCAGTCTGGCCCTGAACTCACTATGTAGTCCAGAGTGGTCCTGAATGTTACTGCTTCAGCCTTCTTAGTGCTGAGACTATAGGCATGCACCACTGCATCCAGCCTATTTTTTTTCCTCTTAAGAATGGAAAGTGGTGCATGCCTGTGCAGCTGGCATTCAGAAGGCTGAGGTATGAGGATTACCCTGAGTTTGAGGGTAGTCTGGGCTGCTTAGCAAGGTCAAGGCTACTCTGAACAAGGAGACTCTGTTTCAAAAAAATCCCCAAACCCCAAAACAACAACCAAAAAAAGGAAGAATTAAATATGAGAAAGATTTTTCAAAAAAGCCTCCGGAGTACTTTGAAGCCTCTAATTAGATACAGCGTGAACCCCAAATAATGCAGAACAAAATCACACCTCTCCACAAAGTCCCATCTACTCGCTAGCCAAGTCCAATATTTAGAGATGACTGGTACTGGTCTCAGGTAAGCCTACTTTAAAGGTGAAAGTAAATTCAAATGCACAACTTAGGGCCGCTGAGGTGATGAAGCTGGAGCTTGGAGTACAGCTCAGTGCTAGTGTCTGCTTAGCATGTGTGAGTCCTGAGGTTCAACTGGCAGTACTTCCACGAATTTGTAAGTAAAGTGACAGGTGTGAGCATAGATAGTCGCTATTCTTTTGTTTAATCTAGGAAGTCTTTCTGAACAACATTTAGTTTTTATTTATTTATTTATTTATTTTTTATTTTTTATTTTTTTTAAATTTTTGAGACAGGGTCTCACTGTGCAGTTCAGGCTGGCCTTGAGCTCACTTTTGTAGCCCAGGCTGGTCTCGAACTCACAACGATCCTCCTGCCTCAGCCTCCCAAGTGCTGGGATTACAGGCGTGAGCCACCACGCCCGGCTAACATTTAGTTTTTAAATTAAAAAAAAGAATCTATTTATTTATTTGGTACAAGGTCTCACTGCGCACCTTAGACTTGTAGTGATCCTTTTGTCTTAGCCTCCCCAGTACTGGGATTACAGGTGTGTACTACCAAACCTGATTTCGCTGGCCAGCTCAGCAGGCCCAGGGTTCTGGGGCCAACATGGCATGTAGTACTGGGGATTGAACCTGGGTCACTACACTTGCCAGGCAGGTGCTTAGACTACTGAGCTATCTCTTCAACCCTGAACAACATTTAGTTATGTGAATTATTTCAATGATCCAAAAAGATTGCTGGGTTGTATTAGCAAAAGCAGTAGTGCTCCTATTTTCTGGCACAGTAAAGCCATTTGGAAGCACAGTACTAGTCCAGTGAGACAAGACTGAACAAAGAGAGATGGGTGGCATGGTCGGAGAGCCAGCAGGTACCCAGGGAAGGCAAGGATCCTATTCAAAAACACATGGGTCTACACCAGCAGTTCTCAACCTGTGGGTCATGACCCCAGCGGGGGTCGAATGACCAAAACACAGGGGTCCCTAAAGCCATCAGAAAATGTTATTTATTTGGAATTACAGTTTTGAAGTAGCCACCAAAATTATTTTTTGGTTTGGGGTCACCGCAACATGAGGAACTTTATTGCAGGGTCACAGCATTAGAAAAGTTAAAAACCACTGGTCTACACAGAGTGGAAGTTTGGTCAAAGTGAGAGGCAATGACCACTAGAAGAACTTATGGTACTTGGGGCCCGTGAGTCAGGCAAAAGGACAATGGTTCTGAAGAGCCATACTAAACCACATGGTTTTTTTTGGTTTTTTTTTTTGTCTTTTTGACACAGGGTCTTGCTATACAGTTGAGGCTGGCCTTGAGCTCACTTTTGTAGCCCAGGCTGGTCTCGAACTCATACCAATCCTCCTGCCTCAGCCTCCCGAGTGCTGGGATTACAGGTGTGAGCCACCACGCCCAGCGGTTTTTGTATTTTTAGATAAGTCTTGCTGCATGGCCTGGGCTGGCCTCAAACTTGCAATGATTCTATCACCTCAGCCTCTCAACTGGTAGGACTATAGATATGTATCACCATATCCAGCTCACATGTGTTTTCAAAGAGGAGAGGGTTGAGGAGATAGCTCAGTAGTCTAACCACCTGCTTGGCAAGTGCAAGGACCCAGGCTCAATCCCTGGCACTACATGCCATGCTGGCCCTGTGCAGAGCTGGCCACCAAAACTGGGCATGTTTGCAGAAAAAAGAAAGCTTCCACCACAGCAACCACTGAAGAATAGTAGCCATGGCCCTCTGCTATCCCACGGCTGTGGGCCTCAACAAGGGCCACCAGGTGACTAAGAATGTGAGCAAACCAAGGCACAGCCACCACCGCGGATGCCTCATCAAACACACCAAGTTTGTATGAGCCATGATCTGGGAGGTGTGAGGTTTTGCCCCCTACAAGCAGCATGCCATGGAGCTGCTCAAGGTCTCCAAGGACAAATGCACCCTCAAGTTCATCAAGAAAAGGGTAGGGATGCACATCTGTGCCAAGAAGAAGCACAAGGAGCTGAGCAACAAACTGGACTCCATGAGGAAGACAGCTCCCGAGATGGACTGAGCTGCTCTGGAATAAAGCTTTGCAGGAAAAAACAACAACAAAAAAAGCATGGTGCATGCCTGTAATTCCAGTGCTGAGGAGATTGAGACAGGAGGATCACTATGAGTCTGAGCTACATAGCAAGATCCTGCACCAAATAAATAAATAAATAAATAAATAAATAAATAAATAAATAAATGCATATATACATATATACTAAAAAAATTTTTTTTAAGAAAGAGAATGAGGGCACACCAAAAAGCTCAGTGGATAAAAGCACCTATAAGCAGGTATAGGGGCCAGGAGTTTTATCCTGGGGCTTACCATGCCAGCCCCAACCCTGTGGTTCACTGAGATGGCAAGTGAGACTGGGCACGGTGGTGTGTACCTATAATCCCAGCTCTTAGGAGGCTGTAAACAGGTGGATCACTATGAGTCCGATCTAGTAGTGAGACCCTAAACATGCTGTAGAGCCTTCCCTAAAACAAACAAACAAATTAAAAAATAACAAAATTAAAGGCTGGTCAAATAGCTCAGCAAATTTAACTGTAAGCAGGTGCAGGGTCCAGGGGGTAAACAGACAGATCACTACCTCTGAATACCCGGTAGCCCCTTCCCTAAAATACAAAAAACAAAAAAATGTTTTGGGGGTTGGGGAGATAGCTCAGCAGAATAAGCACTTGCCTGGCAAGAGTAAGGGGCCTGAGTTCAATCCCTGGCTTTGAAAAAAAAAAAAAATTTAAAAAGAGAATGAGAATCATTCTCAAGGCTCTACTTTCTCTGAAGAAGAGATGTGGAGAGCTCCTTTCTAAATCTAAAATTATTAATAACTCAGATCGCACTGCCTTAGAACTTAACTAACTCTACCATTCAGTTGATACATCTATTGTCAATGTTCAGAAGGATACCAGCTCCTCACTCAAAAGTACAACAAATGACAGCAGTTTGTTTTATCTCCATGATTACCAGGAGAACTTACGGGATCTCTTCTTAGCAATAAGCTATAACTATGCGACAGTAAAGGTTGTTGCTTGGTAACTACTTTCTAAAGGGTCAGGGAGGCTATGAAACTACTGTGGCCCCAATCTCTGTACATAAATTTACTAATGGCTTCCTGCTGCAGCTTCCTTGCACTGGCTTGACGGTGATGTACTCACAGCACAGCCCAGGGAGCTGCAAACCGCTGCACTGGCTTCACAGCTGGCTTCTCCAAAGTTAATGGCCTTTGCTATAGACCTGAATATGGCTCTCTTGTTTCTTCTTTTGCCTAACACTGAAGCTGCATCCCATTATAGTGGCAACTCAAACATACCAGTGAACTTGTAAAAGGGACAAAGCTGGGGTCTGGGGAGAGAGCCCCGAGGCACAAGTGCCTGCCTGGCAAGTGCAAGGTCATGAGTTTGAACCCTGGTCCCACAAAAACAAACAAACAAACAAACAAACAAAGGGGCAAAGCCCTCAATATTGAGATGGGAGGCAGAAAGTCTCTTCCAGGTGTCTGTTTAGTGAGCTGAGGAATTAAAAGCATCTTAGTTAAAACCAAGAAGAAACCCTGCAAATGGACTGCTGGCCTATATAGCCCAGTATAGTTTAAAAATGGTGAAGCCCTCAAGGACTAGCAAGTGCTGTGAGATTCTTAGTGGCCTGGGCACCATGTACTTCAAGGTTAGACAGACTGAATACTTTTCTCCTTCAAAAATTGAGAATTGGTAGGTTAAATGCACCATTTTATTTGCCAAGATCGATTTTACTCTCTGCAAAGGGTTCTGGGTTATCCTTCATAGGCTTTTATGCACCAGACCATGAGATTTATGTGGCATTTACTATCTTTAGATGTGTTTAGGACCAAGCAGAGGCTCATTAAAGCCTGCTCTTTGCCTCCTTCCCTCATCCAGAGGAAGCATGGACAAGTGCTTAGCAAAACACACTTGAAGTTTAAGAGAAAAGCCAGGGGCCAGTAAGGGTCACGCTAAGTACTCTGGGGAGGCTGGGGAACTGACTATCCTAGTGCAGGCCCTGAGCACACCTGCAGTGTGCATCTGACCCTGAGTGTCAGAACAGCCCACCAGCTGCCCAAGAATTCTCTCTACGTGGACCCACCTGCCAGCAATGTGTGCTCAAGTTCTTGGATTACGCGAGACTCTTTCTGTTCATAAGTTAGAAAAAAGCTGACAAAACTCTAGTACATACCTGATCCTGAGCTAAGCATGGCCCCTCCATAGATATCCAGAGCCAGCTGAGAATAGGCAAAGCCAAAGACAGTGATGGTCAGGCCAGTCAGCAGGGCCAGCTTGAGCAGAGACTCCAACACTGCAGCGGCGACGGCGATGTCCTCCTGACCGGGAGAAAGGGAAGGAAGCTGGTGAATCATGAGCTGAAGGATACACTCACCTCTGGCCTTCTTGTACTGCTTCACGGCTCACCTCTGAGCCTCACTGCTTTTCCTCAGCCCATTGATCTTTGCTTTTATAATTAGCAAAAGAAATAAAAAAGGCAATTATGTCTCCTTAGATGACAAGAAGTTTAGTTTTTAATTCACTTAGAATGAATTATTTCTTTTTTTTTTTTTTTTTTTTTTTGTGGGACTGGGGTTCAAACTCATCACCTTGCACTTGCCCAGCAGGCACTTGTGCCTCGGAGCCATCTCCCCAGCTCCCAAATTATTTCAATAGTTACATAGGGAACACTTTTCCTTCTGACATTCTTGGGGTTTTTTTATATCTTTATTTATTTGGTACGGGGTCTCACTACACAGCTCAGACTCATAGTGATCTTCCTGTCTCAGCTCCCCAGCACTGGGATTATGGGCATGTGCCACCACAGCTGGTTTTGGGCAGGCACAGTATACCCAGGGATCCAGCACAGTGTGCTGTACCAGGAATCAAACCTGGTCCTTGCACTTGTCAGGCAGGTGCTTAGACCATCAAGTTATCTCCCCAGCCCAAAAATATTTATCCTTAAATGGATGGCAAGTTTTTATCTAGGCTAGCCAGCTCTGTACTTTTCCCGTCAACTATCTCAAAATTCTGATGTTACTGTCCTTGCACACTTAGGGAAATATTCCCAAATGAGACTGGGGACCACATTAGCTCATTCTGAAATACTGATCATAAACTATATTTTGCAAAATATTTTCTAATACATGTAAGAAATACACCTAACTTGCTTTGAATTCTGAAGTGTGAAGACATATTTGTTTTCAAGAGTATAAAAGTCTCTATAGGTAAATACTTTGGGACGAAATCTCTTCTCCATTGACCAACCACAGCACACAGACTCTCAGGTCAGAATATAGCCCCACATGGCACATGCTGCAAAAAGTCCAGTGACCATATACTCTTCTCGCCATAGCCTAGACTGATGTCATCTGCTTGAGAATCTGAGGGTGGGAGAGGTTACCACTCTTATACCTCCAAGGCCACAGAGGGTGTTCGTGCTGCTGGGGTTCTGAGAGGGCTGGATCAAGCATAAGGTCACAAAGAAAACGAGGATATGAGACAAAAGGAACACCCAAGAGGAAAGACCGAAGGCCATCAAACAGAAATGAGCTCTGGGTCCTGCCACTAGTCAGAATGTGACAGAAGAGTGAAATCTAAAGGAAAATTTCAGGCCAAACAGAAAGGAAACAAACATCTTCATTTCTGTTTGTTGTGGAACCAGATGAAAGTTCACTTTAGAGAACAGAATACGAGACCCAAGACGACAGTACCTGCTTCTGAAGTGTGGCATCCTTTTCTCTCTCGAGCACTTTAGCAAAGAATAAATAAAAACTTTCCTCTATTGGCTGGAAAATTAACCTCGCTACAAGGGACCCAAGATTATTGACTATATCATATACACCTACAAAACAAAAAGGAAAACATAAACCATATTAATTTTTCTATTTTAATTTTCACAGCACTATTAAAATTTTCCTTTTTTTACTATTAAAATTTTTCACCGGGCATGGTGGCGCACACCTGTAATCCCAGCACTTGGGAGGCTGAGACAAGAGGATCAGCATGAGTTCGAGATCAGCCTGGGCTACAAAAGTGAGTTCAAGGCCAGCCTGAACTGCATAGAGACCCTGTCTCAAAAAGATTTAAAAAAATTTTTTTCTAACGTTTATTAAATTTTTTAAAAGCACCTTGAGACAACTGAGGGTTTCTACACAACTGAAGAAATGATATTCCACATGGGGTACCTTTTACCCAGCTCTCTTAATTGATAATATCTTTCCAAACCTATAGTATGTCCAGATGTGGTGTCACACACCTGTGATCCCAGTACTTAGGAGGCTGAGGCATAAGGATTGCTGCAAGTTTGAGGTTAGCCTGGGCTATGCAGTGAGATAAAGGCCAGCCTGAAGGGCACAGTGAAATCCTGTCTTAAAAAGACCAAACAAACAAACTATAGCCAGAGGTAAAGCCAGCAGCACAGTGCCTGCCTGGCAAAGGCAAGGTCCTGAGTTCAATATCCAGTTCCAAAAAATCCCCCAAGAAACTATAGTACAATATCACAACCAGGATCCTGACATTGATATAGTCAGGATACAAGGCGCCTATATTACTAGTTCTTTTTATTTTATTTTATTTTTTATTTATTTATTTATTTATTTATTTTTTTGTCTTTTTGAGACAGGGTCTCACTATGCAGTTGAGGCTGGTCCTGCGCTCACTTTTGTAGCCCAGGCTGGTCTCGAACTCGCACCAATCCTCCTGCCTCAGCCTCCCAAGTGCTGGGATTACAGGCGTGAGCCACCACGCCCGGCATCACTAGTTCTTTTTAAAAGAAAGGTTATTAATGCAAACTTGTTTTTTTTTCTTTTTGTTCCTATTCTTTTGAGATGATTTTAAACAATAAATATCAAAAAATCAAGACAGATCTTTGTGACTATGAGGGTGAGCTCCCCTTTATTCTCTCTTGGCAGCCTTCTAATTCTGAAAATGGCCTCTATAGGAAGCAGGGGAAAGGCAGGGAATTCCCAACAAAACATTACCAATCAAGTCATCTGAGAGAACACAGTTTGCTTACTATATATATTTACAAAGTCTTACTATAATTTACAATCACTAGAATTCATTTTTGTGCAGGCACTTGTGCCATGGAGCTATCTCCTCAGCCCCCTTGCACAATTTCATATAATTTCAGATTCATCCTTCAGTAAACGTATCAAACTAGAGAAAAATATTAAGAAACGTCTGTTAATAGTATGCACCTTTAATTAAAACATTACAAAACTGGTCAACCAGATAGCTCAGCTGATTAAAGTGCCTGCTGAGGCAGACACAGGGGCCAGGTATTCTATCCCTGTCCTCCAGTGCTGGCCCTGATCCCGGGGGCATGCTGAGATGGAGACTGAGACTGGGCATGGTAGGGTGGGCCTGCAACTCCAGCACGTAGAGGAGTCTGAGAACAGCAGGATCACTAGGAGTCTGATCTGTGTAATGAGACCCTATACTAAATACATTTTTTTTTTTTTAAATTACAAAACTTTATCTTACCCTGGTCGCCAAAATTTAATATGTTAAAAAATGTCATCACGTATCGTTCACCTATAATAGAAAAGCAAATTAGTTTTTAAATGCAGACCAATTTCTTATTTCCTTTTCTGCTACTATATATCAACTTTTACTGTTGACAAATACTCTCAAATAGACACATTGGTTGTCCTAATGCTGATTTCAAATAATAATTATAATTTGGAAAGTGTTGCAGGTTTTATTAATAACAAATCTATAAGCCAGTGTCTCAGTTACTCTTCTCTCATTGCTAAGACAAATACCTGACACCCAAAATGAAGGAGGGAAAGGTTTATTTAGCTCACAATTACTGGAGGTTTCAGTCCATACTCAGTTGGCTCCAAGGCACAGTGGCACATGGCAGAGGGCAACCTTTCATGGTGGCAGCAAAGAACGGAGAGCAAAATGGAGAACAGCAACAATGGCAACAGAAAGCAAGTCTGTCTCCCTTAAAGTGCATCCAGGCTATCGGCCCCAGGCTGAGCATAGTACTCACACGCACAGCCCCAGCAGTACCAAGACCCAGAATCCCAGCCTTGGATCATGCATAATCCCAGTGGATCATGAGTTAATCGCAAGCTTTAGAAGTCCGCCCCATGACTGCATGAAGCTTTGGGGGGACACCTCGAGACAAACCATAATAGCTAGCTAAATTAAAAACTAACAAATAATACCAGTCTAATACATTTAAAAAAAAAAACCCTCTGGGAGACTACTAAGATGTCAGTAATGGGAACAACTGATCCAGGTCTTAAGGAGGTCATTAGGGGAGTGTAACTAAGAAGGGAAATGTCCCTCAGTATGGACACAAGCTCATCTCAGTTTCCTCTAGAGTGGGCAGTGCTCTGGGGGCCCAGCTCATTACCAAAACTGAAGACAGCCTAATGCTTTCAGGATGAAGACACAGCCTGGGCCTCTGAACTCTTACCTCCGCCCCCATCCTAGTTCTCTTGATTTTTTGTTCATGACTGAAAAGCACTGATGAGCACAGAGTAGTAAATAGTGCCCACAGCCTCCAAGGTCAATACCTCACCTCCTAGAAAGACAAATATGGAGCGGCTAGGTCTCCATCTTTGCTCAAGTCACTCCCCTTTCTGATCCTGTCCCTTGTATGTGTGTGTGGCAGGGACCTATGATAGTCCTTCCCAGGCCTGAACCTCTGCTTCTCTGCTCCACCCTCATGGCCAACAGTTACAGTTTTTATAAATACAATAGGTCTTCCATATCTGGAGGTTATGCATCCAAGGATTCAACCTACTGCACATTAAAAATATTAAAAAAAAAAAAAAAAAAAAAAAAAAAAAAAAAAAAAAAAAAAAAAAAAAAAAAAAAAAAAGCCAGGTGTGCTAGCACACACCTATAATACCAGCACTCTGGGACAGAGGCAGGAGGATGGCAAATCTAAGCCCAGCTGGCAACTTAGTTGATTTACAGAGGCCGTCTCAAAATAGAATCTAAGAAAGGTCTACAGATGTAGCTCGGTGTGAAAGCCCTGGGTTCATTCTCCAGTACCATCAAAAACTAAAATGCACCTAAGCTGAACGTGTATACTTTTTCCCTCATCATTATACCCAATAGTACACAGTATAAGAACAGTACACTAAACAATACAGTATAACATCGATTCACGCTGCACTTACAACGCAGTAGGTATCACAAATAATCTAAAGTACACAGAAGTACCTAGCTTATATGCAAACAGTATCTCACACAGGGGCCTTGAGTAGTACCCTTGTGTACCTTCTAGTAGCCATAAGGGGGTACAGGATCATCTAGGAATCAGTCCTCCAGCACATGGAGGGTCAACTGTAACAGCTGCAGGGCAATCCCTGTTTTCACACTGTCAGTGCTTTCAGGAAGTCTAAGGTCTTTCATTTTGCATAAAGGCTTTTATACACTGACTTGGAGCTATGTTTTTGGAGGGGTAATTTGTTTTACAGTTGAGGATTGAGTCCAAAGCACTCAAACTGTGTGAGCTACATCCCCAGCCATTTTATAGTTTTTATTTTGAGATAAGGTCTCATTAAGTCTTCAAGTATTTAGGCTGGGCTCAAACTTGTCATCTTACTGCCTCAACCTCCTGGAGGACTGGGGTTAGAGGCATGTATTACCACCCTGGCTCCCAAGCCAACTTCGTGGCTCCCTTTACCAATTTCACTCCTTGGTCTTCCTGTTACACCTCACCTACCTGAGGTCATCCTCCAGCTGCTCTGAGTCAGCCTGGGCCTAACTGGGACATTCTTGCCACCTAGAATGGTTTGTTTGCAGTATCCTTCCTGTCTTGTGACAAAATAGGCCTCTTTTCACATTCTGTAAGCTTCCTGAGGGCGGAGGCCCCTCGCTGTCCCCTCTTTTTGGTTTGCTAGCAGAGCTCCAGGAAATGAAGTGGCACTCGGGGATTTCTGGTGGGCAGGTTAGGTATGGCCCCACCAGGCATAGAACAGCTAACCACACGACATCTGGAACTCTGTTGGAAGAATGTGCTCCTCAGACCACATTACTTACTCATTTACTCAGCACCTGGCACCCTGTGTACAGGAAATGTGGGCAGAAGGGAAGAGCATATACCTTTTTTACTAGGACTGAAAGCAATTTTAACTTTCCTTTTTTTTTAAACAGTGCCTTGCTATGTAGCATAGGATGCCCCAAAATCGTGGTGATTTTCCTGCCTCAGCCTACTAAGTGCTGGGAGGAATTAGGGGCAGGCTCAAGTGTTTTTTAGAGCTATGGTTTTTAAAGATGAAAGAGAATCTGTAAGTCCCAATCAGGCTACTTCTTTACTTCACAGCCATGAAGAAAGGTGTCCTGAGAAGTTCTGAATGTTCCTCTGCTTGTCAGGAAACCAGGGTGGAACGGTCCAACTGTGAGGCAAGCTCAGGAAACAAAATACATAGCTAACTTAAACCTGCTATTGCAAACACACGTCTAGCCACGGCAATGCAGAAAACCAGCTGAGGACCATCACCTGCAGTGGGCCCATCCTCTCAGACTCAGATGTCTCTTAAGACTCTGGAGGAAAACAAATATATGACAATCTTTCCACAACTTTCTCCATTGACTTTCCTACGCTAAGACCAATGTGAACTATCCAATACACAACTTCCGTAGTTATCTTTTGTTGTTGTCACTCTTCTTGCTTGATCACTAAATCCCTGCTGAGTACTTTTCAGGTGCCAGGCCTGGCAAGGGCGCAGCGAAGAGCAGCACACTTCCTGCCTTATGGCTTACCATGTTCACTCAAGCTCTCAAAAGGCTGCTAATCCATACAGCCCTTAAACACTTTTACTGTTGCACCAGCAAGGTTGTAAGTTCAGGCTAGAAGCATGCACTCTAGAGGCTCAAGGAGCACTGAGATACCTCTCAGTCATCTCTTCAGCTCACAGGCGGGCAAGTAAGGCACGGGTGAGCTGCTTCCCTTAGGAAGGCTACTTAACAAAAGTAAAGATGGGGAGGGGTAACAAGAAAATAATGAGAGTAGGTGTAATAGGACGCTAGGATTATAGGAAACTCTTGTATTTTTGTAATGGGATTGTGTTACTTTTATAATGAAAAGATAATTTTGCAAAAACAAAGAAATACAGTCAGTAACAGACAAATAAATGGACATGAGATCTGCATGCAGAAAGAAACTACCACCTTTAGCTGTTCCTAATCTCATTCTTTAAACTTATGCTGGATACAAATAAATCAACACACACACACACATAAAAACTATTTCTGCTCTTTCCTGGTACTCTGCATCAGGAGCTCTATTGTTGCTAAAGTAGACAGGAACTGCAGGGTCTGACCAAAATGTCACACCAGGCAGTTTTGTTGCTTAAGACAATATATTGACTTCTGGTGCAGTGTCACATGGGTAATTTCAGTGCTCTGGACATTAGTGCAGCAGATTGCAAATTTGAGCCTAGCTTGGGCAATTTAATGACTTAATAAGGCTATCTACAGAATCTTTCTTTTCTTTTCTTTTTTCTTTTTTTTTTTTTTGTGGTACCAGGGATGGAACAAAGGACCTTGCACTTGCCAGGCAGGCACTTATGCTGCTAAGCTGTCTCCCTGGCCCAACACTCTATCTGAACATTAAAAAAAAATTAAAAGGGGGGGCTGGGTAAGATGGTGCATACCTGCAATCCCAGCACTTGGGAGGCTCAGGCAGGAAGACTGCTGTGAGTTTAGGCCGGCCTTGGGTATACAGGACCAGCTTGAATTACCTAGCAAAACCCTGTCTCAAAAAGTAAGCAAAGGACTGGGAATGTAGCTCAGTGTGAAGGCCATAGGTTCAATCCCCAGTAGTATGAAATAAAAGTTTCTCCTTAGGTACACTGTACATCACTGATCACTTTCCTCCATGGCCCCATAATCTCCTTGAACAGAAAATCTGGGACACCACTGAGTTATAGGATGTTACCGTACAGGTTCTCTTATGTTCTGAGTCCTCATCGACCTTGAAGGGCTAGGACCAAAATATTGGCTATTCTTGTAACCCTTTTTTTCTCTAATTTTTTGGTCTGCCTACTTAAGTTGTTAACCCTCCCGAAGAGACGCTCAGTGATACTATTACTCCATAACATACGTATTTGAGCTTAACACCAGTTTCTGAATATCAATTGATGACATACAGTGTACCTAAGGAGTCACCTAGAGAGAAAACGTTCTCTCAGGCTTTCACAGACAGCAAAAAACTGGTCAAGCAATAGCCGTTACTCATTCAGATGGCTGACACTGACAAAAGTTCTACAAAATGTTGTACATGGTTTCAAGGTAAATCCTAAGGGGATTTGACTAACTTTGTCAGGTACCGAAGTTACATGTTTTGTTATATAGATCTTGTTTTAACTTGGCTGTAACCACCCAGCAGAAAAGTTTAACCATGAGGCATAAAAAGTAAAGCCAGATTAGTATGCTGAGCTGTAAAAGGCTCAAGTCAATAGTTTCCGACATTGCCAGTTCTGCTGATAACCCACTACTATTATGGAATATTGGACTACACATACAATTACTCTTAGTTCAATTAGAAGAAATATCTGTACCAATGGTCTTTAGAAAACTTGTTTGCATTTTGTACTCTGAACAACTACTATGAAGACAATAATATGTATTATATTGATTATAGTGGCTGTTCTCACTGATATGTTCTGAAACTGTCTCATTGCTATTTCTTTCTTGTTGAAATTAATAAAATAAAAAGAAAAAGCTTTTTTTTTCATCTGAGACAATCTCACTTTAGAGCTCAAGTTGGCCTCAAATTCATATTGATTGTCTTGCCTCAGTCTCCCAAATGCCTTTTTAAAAAACCTAGCTTTTAAATAAATAAAATTTTTAAAAAAGCGAACAGGGTTGGTACAGGGTCTCACTATGCAACTTGGACTCATAGTGAACCTCCTATTTTCAGTCTCCCCAGTGTTGGGATTACAGGTATGCGCCACCACACCCAGACTTGGTATCTGGCTCAGAGTGCCCCGGGAACAGGTATGGAGATCGAATCCTGGTCCCCATGCTTGCCAAAGCATATACTGAGTCTGCTGAGCTACTCTGCTGGCCCTTAAAACCTAGGTCTAGGGGCCCGGTGGGATGGCTCAGTGGTCTAAAGCGCCTGCTTGGGAAAGCTTGGGCGACTTCAGGGACCGCGGTTCGATTCCTGGCACCACATGCTGCGCCAGCCCTGCCCTTGGAGCAGGCTAAGCCAGCCATAAAAATGAGTGAATAAACAAAGGTTCTGAAACAAGAAAAAAAAAAAAAAAAAAACTTCCCATTTAAAAAAAAAAAAAAAAAAACCTAGGTCTAAAGTTGAAAAAAGAATAAAATTTAGGATAAGATTATTACATGGTTTATTTTTCTAATTTTCTATTATTTGATAATATTTTCATAATAAATTTATTAAAATCAGGCTGGGGCAAAAGCTCAGCGATCTAACCACCTGCCTGGCAAGCAAAAGAACCCAGGTTTGATCCCCATACTGCATGACATGCAGGCTTTGCCATGCTAGCCACTGAAACTGGGCATGGTGGCACACGCTTATAATCTCAGTGCTGGGGAAGATGACACAGAAGCATCACTATGAGTCCAAGCTGTGTAGTGAGACCCTGTAACAAATACTAAATAAATAGAGTAAAAAGAAAATTATTAAAGTGATAGATTGGGTGTGGTGGCGTGTTCCTATAATCCTAGCTCTTAAGAGGCTGTAAACAGATGGATCACTACAAGTCCGATCTACTAGTGAGACCCTGAACACCCTGTCGACCCTCCCCCGCAAAAGAAAATAACATGATAAAACATGATGCTTTACAGTTAGAATTTGCTGTAGTTTATTTTTTGCTTTGTTTTTTGGTCTTTTTGAGACAGGGTTTCGCTATGCAGTTCAGGCTGGCCTTGAGCTCACTTCGTAGCCCAGGCTGGTCTCAAACTCACACCGATCCTCCTGCCTCAGCCCCAAGTGCTGGGATTACAGGCGAGTGCCACCATGCCCAGCTGAATTCACTGTAGTTTGAACATGAAGTTCTCCCAGCCCATGCAGGAAAAGCTTTGTCCCAACCCATAGTCCCACTGGAGGTAGTGAAGCCTTCAGAAGCCAGGGCATAGGGCCAGAGAGATACCTCAGTAGAATAAGTGCCTGCCTGGCAACAACCCAGGGCATAGTAGAACCAAAGTTAGGCCCTTGGGGACAGCACCTTGAAGGAAACAATGGGACTCTAACCCCTTCCTTTTGCTCCTTGCTTCCAGCCACCATGAAATACCATGCTGCCAATTTCAAAGTATTAGGGTCAATGATAATGGACTTTGAAACATGAACCAAATAAGCTTTTCATTCTTTTAAGTTGACTCTGGCATTTTGTCACATTAAAGGAAAGCTATCACAGTCTTAAATTCTAATTAAACTGTTCCTCAGACAGTAGGCCCCTAAAGAGGTTCTATAACCTCTAGTTCCTTCACCCAGAATAAAGTATAAAAATACAATTCATAAGGCTGTGGACAGATTTCAGTTAGACAACTTAAAGCATAAAATTAAATAAATGTTGGCTTCCCTATCTAAAAATAAAACTAAAACATGGGGCGGTCCTTTGCCAAGAGAGTGTCAAACAGGTAGATGGATGCAGGTTATCAGCAGTCCTGGGAAATTCCTTTGTTTCTACTATGATCTTCTGGTTGATCAGAGTGACATTTTACTTACCTTCTGTCAAAATTTGTTTCAAGAAGGACTGTTTGAAAAAACTCCAAGTCAACTTAGCTTCTTTCCAATTTACAAAAGCCTAGAAGAGAAAATAACAACAAAAAAAGAAAATAAAAAATCTCAGGCATTTCAAGCATTAAGAATAAAATGCTACCAGAAATAAATGCATACTAGTCCCTAACCCCCAACTTGCAAAGCCCCCGCAGAATCAAGCGATGCAAAGGCACACAGAAGAGACCCAGAGATGCCAGGAAAGAATTTTTGCTATTGTTTGAATCTTTGATCTGAGTGTTCCTCAAAGGCCTCGTGAAGTTTGGTCCTCAGAATTTGGTATGGGAGGGGCACAACCACTCGAGATGGGCCTAGCGGGGGCCTTTTAGGTCATGGGGGCTTGCGCTCAAAGGGAGCTGTGGGATTCCAGCCTCCTCCCTTTCTTTTGCCTCCTGGCCATGAAGGTAAGCTGTTCTGCTCTGCTGTACGCCTCTGTGCTGATACACTGCCTCACTACAGGACTCAAACAGAAACCTCCAAAACTACAAGCCAAAATAAACCTTTGCTCTTTCTAAGTTGATTATTTTGGGTGCGGATTTTCATTTTTATTAGTACACGTGTGCAGTACATAATGACTACATTCATCATGGGGAGTCGGTGTGTGCATTTAACCTATCTCCATTCTTTCTGTATCGCCTTCTCCTCCCCTTTTTCCCCTTCCCCTATCTCTTAGTTCCTATTATCTATCTTTTATTTTGTTCTATATACTTTGGGTTTCTCATATAGCAGAAACCATGTGATACGTTAGTGGTTCTGATTTATTTCCCTTAACATTATGGTTTCAAGTTCCACACATTTTCCCACAAATGACTTAAGTTTATCCTTTATAGTAGAATACTACTCCATTGTATATGAATACCACTAACCCAGTAATACCATTTATCCATTAACCTGTAGGGATTTGTGACAGCAATGAAAAGCTAACTAATGAAATCACTACATGTGAAGACAAAGTCTGCAAGGGACATGTCCGAGGTTCACATATAGAAACTCAAAGAACTGCTAGTCACGGGCTATTTCCACTTTGGAGCTTTTATACATAAAGCTGCTATCACTTAAAAAAAGAGTAACTGTACAATTATATTAAAAGGAACAGTTAATGCTTAAACTATTTTTTGACCAATTTTGCATGTTTATACTCAGTAATCTGAACAACTACTTTGAAGACAATCATATGCAAAATAATAATCACTGTCAGGCAGGTGAGATAGCTCAGCAGAATAAGAACTGTCTTAGGCAAGTGGTGGGACTGGAGTTCATCCTCAGTGCTATATCCTGCACCGGCCCCATCCCCAGGCTTGCTGAGCCGGATACCAAGACCAGACATGGTGATGCATGCCTGTAATCCCAACACTGGGGAGGCTAAAAACAGGTGGATCACTATGAATCTGAGCTGCACAGTGAGACTCTGTATCAAATACATTTAAAAAAAAAAAAAAACTATAACCATTGTTGAATTCCTATCATTTTGTTTAATGAACTTGTGTACCATTTCTGTGGTTTTTTTTTTTTTTTTTTTTACCATTTTTTATTCTCTTTCTTAAAAAAACAAAAACAAAAACACCCTGCTACTGCCCCACTGGAGATCCAGACCAAACTCACTAACTCTAAGATAGACAGCTTACTGTTTACTTTCTTTCTTTTCTTTTTTTTTTTTTTTGCATTTTAGGAAAAGGTCTACAGGGTGTTCAGGGTCTCATTACTAGATCGGACTCACAGTGATTTGCCTGTTTACAGTCTCCCAAGAGCTGGGATTACAAGTGGGTGCCACTACAGCCAGTCTCAATTGCCATCCCAGTGCGCCCTGGGTGCAGGGCTGGCAGGGCAGGCCCAACTATTTTCTTTAAACAAACAAAAAAAAAACCAACCTTGACTTGGCAGGGGTAGCTCAATGATAGAGTGCCTGTCTCTCATGTAAGATTTCCTGGGTTTGAATTGATGTGTCTGAAACATGCCAAGCTGCAGAACAAATCTGTCCCATGTACTCCACACCTTGCCCCTTCATACCAAGTATATGAAGTATGCTTATATAGTTCAAGAGAAATTCAGCCATTCCCCATCAGGCCAACTGCTCAGTATTGGCACAACAGAGGAAAGGAACCAAACCTTGGCCATGGCTCTTTTTTTTTTTTTTTTTTTTTCCGGGACCAGGGTTCAAACTCACAACCTTGCACTTGCCAGGAAGGCAGTTGTGCCTTCCCCAGCCCAACCATGGCTCTTGAGACTCCCAAGGGGCATCAGTGGGGAAGAAGGAAGCAAATACTCAGGCAGAATAAAGGTCAACCTGTAAGAGGCAGGTGTCCTCAAAGCCAGACAGATGATCACAAAATGGAGGAGTGGGGTGGCCATCTCCTTCAGGTGCCTCTGAGAGTCCCTGAAGGCTCTTCACAGGCATCCTAGGATCCCCAATCTTCAGTCTAGGTGCTAAGATATTATTATTATTATTATTATTATTATTATTATTATTATTATGAGCAGACTAGATTTATTGGGGGAAATAAAGTTCCTATCTGAGACAGGAACAGGAGGGGGGCCCAAGCAGGTTGTCCCCAGCACTAAGATTTTTAATCCTAGAATAGAAATAAATGTGCTTTGAAAAGTTTGCTGATTCAAAAATGTTGCCTTTTGAATGGCAGATTTCCAGTGGGTTTTGGGAAGGGCAGGAGTGGATCACAGTCCAAGTCCATTCCACTTCTCTAAAAGATGAGCCTCAGCCAAAGAAATGGGCCCATGGGCAGGCCTGGAACCTGCTCCTATCTTACGGGCCACGCTCTTGGCCCAAAGCCCATCTGTTTAAAGCACTGCCATCTAACAGGAAAGTACTTATCAAACTATGGTCTGTGTCTGGATGTCCCGAGCCTCATGCAGTCAAGGGGAGTGGGCTTTTTCAGAGGCAGGTCAATCTAGAGTGTGTGACTGATTCACAGTGCAATGCTGGGACTAAGAGTGCTGGGATTAACGCTGGGTGATGGTTGGATCAGTCCACCGATTAGGCAGACACCACCCTAATCTAGCAGTCTGGATAGGATGAAAGGGGCAGAAGGAGGCCTGATTTGCTCTTTTGCTTCTGCTGCCTCTGCTTTCTTCTGCCCCCATGATGTGTTGCCCCTCTGCTATGCCACCTGCCTGGGAGCCAGTGACTGTAGGCTGAAACCTCCACAAACTGTGAGCTAAATAAAGTTTTCCTTCCTGAACTTTGGGCGGTGGGTATTTTGTCTTAGCAACAAGAGAAAAGTAACTAAGACAGATACAATGAATAGGAAAATGACACAAGTGAAACTAATTCTAATATATTTTATTTAACCTAAATATTGTACTTTGAACATGTAATCAACATAAAAAAATGACAATGTTATTTTTCATATTGTCTTTGAAATCTAGTGTTTCCTACCCTTACAGCTCATGTAAACAATATCTACACTGCAAAATAGTCTATAGCCACATGCTGCTGGTAGCTAGCATGATAAAAGGCAAAGTCCAGAGGCCCTCTGAAAACGAGGCTCATTGCAGTCCTCTTCTCCTCACCTTGAGGTTCCTGAACCTTTCTTCTAATCACCAGGAGTGGGATGAACTCACTCCAAGTGTGCCACCTGCAGAGTGTCACTGAACCTGGGGCAGAGGAGAGAGCTGCTCTAGCCTCGGAGTAAATTTTCTACAGTAAAAGGAAAACCAGGCCACCAAGTATTATAAATCAGGCCATCAGCAGATGACTATCACCCCTGCCACCACTAGGGGACACTGTGGACCACTCATCCTCTCACAGTGGCTGATGCGGCCCACAGTCAAGTCAGTGTCAGGGAAGAGATGGGGGCAGCATCTTAGGGTCTCACAGGACTCCATGACCCACACTTCGGTGGTCTTCTGAGAGGTCTACAGAGAAGTATCTCTTCGGTTTGGTTTGGATGGTTTGCACCCTGGGGATTGTATTCAGGGTCTTAACTTTGGGGTACATCTCCAACCCTTTGTTTATTCTTTTATTTTGGGGCAGAGTTTCACTGAGTTTTGTGAGCTATGCTCAAAATTGCAATGCTTTTGCTTCAGTCTCCCTGATTGCTGGGATTATTGACATACACCATCACACTCAGTGACCTGTCCTCTTTTCAAAGGAAACCAAAGTCACAGATGGCCAAACAGGTGACTGTGAAGCCTACTTGCCAGGTAGTTTATGAATAGATTTGGAAAGATGCCTGTGCTTTTTAGAGAAAGTCCTCATGACTGTGCATCTAACCTAAAAGCTCATGCTCAAGAATTACTTTCTTCTAATGTTTTCATATTAAACAGGTCCATGGTTTAGAAGAAATGGCCATACTGCTTACTGTCACAACGTGCTGATTAAGGATATATAGGCAGGCAACTCAATCTATGGTCGAGGCTCTTCTCAGGATATATAAGTGCTATAAAAGAGGAAGTAAATTCTGTGGACTTTTGCCATTCTATTCGGAAGGAGTCTGTCACTTGGGTGGCCAAGAAGACAATATTACAAAGTTGGATCGGTACTATGAGCTTGTCTAAAGAGATATAAACCTTTCCAGCCAGGCATGGTGGCACATACCTGTAATCCCAGCACTTGGGAGGCTGAGGCAAGAGGATCGATGTGAGTTCGAGACCAGCCTGGGCTACAAAGACCTTGTCTCACAAAGACAAAAAAAAAAAAAAAGAAAGAAAGAAAGAGAGAGAGAGAGAGAGAGAGAGAGAGAGAGAGAGAAACCTTTCCAGAATCTCCTAACAAACCTTCTACACCCTTGCTGTACTGACAGGGAAACCGAGGCCTGGAAGGGAAAAGCTGGTAGGCAGTAACTCTGCCTCAAACCCAGGGCTCATCCTGCTTTAGCCTGAATCACTCTTCCACTTCCGAAAACTTTTCTGACTCAGGATGATCCAATTAGCCACACTCTTCCCACACTGGTAAGAGTCACCAGAGGTACTGAGGTCATAGCACTACCTCTGGCCTTTGTCACCTCTACCAGCCCATCCAGCACACTCTCTGGTCCCCCTTGTTCAGCCTATCCCAGCTGCTGACTCAGCCCCGGTCTGGTCCATCCCCCCATCTCTATCCATCCTCCTATGTTCTCTTCACTTTTCACCTGAAAAATGGCCATGTCCTCATTACTGAGGTCTTGCCTCTTTCTCTCTGGCTTCCTCTTTTTGTTGTAAATTTAGGTGTCAGCAGGAATATCTGACCCTTAGCCCATGGGCTACTTGCTCTCTTTTTATAAAAGTATGGAAGCTTCATTGCTTAAACACATCAACTATATTTTACTAAGTGTATGCAGCCCAAGATGATCATCTTCACTCAGGGTTACCCAGGCAAGCCAAAAGGCTTGCTTCAGAGTCAAGCTTGGAGACTGGGGCTCCAACTGCAGCTCCCTGACTTAGTCCAAATGCAGTGGGTCAGATACCTGACATTGCTTTGGTTTTCTGATCTGCAAAAGGAGATCCTCGGGGAGCTGGTATGAGGGCTACATGAGAGAAAATGAGAAACTACATATAGATACTGGACAGTAAGCTCTGCTAAGAGACAATTTGCCCATGGTACTATTTAAAACTTTTCACTGGCCTCCACCACTCCTGAGTGAAGCCCTAATTCCACAACACTGAGGCTACCACTACTACCTGGCTATAGCCCAGCAGGACAGGTTTGCTTCTCCTTGTAACCTCTGTCCACCCTTTGTTTTCCTTCTCTCTCCACATCCAGTCAACTAAGTACCCCAGTCATTTTGCATTTTCAATTCCAACATAATGATGGAAAGTAGAACATGCCCACAACTCTCTTTTGGGGGATGGGGAGTGGTTTGGAAACATGGCTTCATTATGTAGTTTAGAACGGCCTTGAACTCACTTTCTGAGCACTGGGATTACAGGCACACACCAAAAATATTCTCACTGGGTGTGATGGCATATACCTATAATCCCAGCACTTGGAAGGCTGAGACAGGAAGACTGTTTCAAATTTGAGACCAGCCTGGGCTACCAAGTGAGTTCAAGGCCAGCATGAACTATATAGTCAGGCCCTGTCTCAAAAAGATACTCTCTCTCTCTCTCTCTCTCTCTCTTTCTCTCTTTCTTGTGTCATGACTGCTATCACACAAAGACTTTTTACATCTGCCCACCCATGTGTCAAGAGTCAGCTCAAAGCTGGGCGTGGTGGTGCATGCCTGTAATCCCAGCACTTGGGAGACTGAGACAGGAGGATCGGTGTGAGTTTGAGACCAGCCTGAACTGCATACTGAGACCCTGTCTCAAAAAGGCAAAAAAAAAAAAAAAAGATTCAGCTCAAAAGCAGCTTCCATGAAGCCTTCTTGATGCTGTTAGATGGAATAGATCATTGTGTGTTTCTATTCTGATAACACTGGACACACATTCAGTCTTGCTGTGTAGTCAGCTGAGTACATATCTGATCTCCACACCATAACACAAGTTCTGAGGGCTGAGACATCCCTCAGGGCACATGACACAGTACTCATGCTCAATATACGCTTGCTTTTCAAAGTCCTCAGCTCTTTGGTTTTACTTAAATATTAGCTGATTTTTTCATATAAGTTACTCAGAAACATTAAACAATATAAAAGCCATTATCTGAGGTGTCACGAATTTATTATAAGCCTAATAAACAAATCTGTGAAGACAAAATTCTCGAAGACTAGAAAGCGCTATCTCATAATTTTCTTACAATACAGTGTTCCACATCCAGCAAGCAAACACATATGGGGAAAGGAAATGCACCAAGCATTTCCCTCCAGAGGAACTGCCCTCCCCGAGCAGTTCACAAAGCATCTGGGGAGGCAGTGTGGCGTGTCATTCTGTGTACTTCTCTGGGAGGCAGACAGCAGTACTTAGTGCACCACAGCCAGGAAATACACGCCAAATGGACTATGAGGAAACGGTATAAAAAGATTATACTTTACTATCATACATCAGTCCCTAGAACTCTGTGTCCTGCATGGGAAAGTTGAGCATGTGAAAGACTGAGCTCACCTCTAGATAAAGAAGCTAGTAGAAGTCACTTCCTTCTCGCAACTGAGGACTGCCTGTGCTACAGGTCAGTTAAAAAAACATCCAAAAGACCCGCAGAATAGAAAGTGAGTATGCCGGTTACAGCCTTGCTCTGCTGGCATTAGAGCCCCTCCAGGCTCCCATCCTCACCTGGAGCAGGTATTTATTCGCTAAGCCTTAACTCCTCCACTCTACAATAGAAACAGCAACAGTGTCAGTCTCTCAGTTATAAGTATTGAATAAAGCATGTAAAGCACTTGGCATGAGGCCTAGCATGACTAGAAACCATTTTTCCCCTAGGTGACATTCTGCAGTCTCTGGAGATGTTTCTGGGTATTATACTAGGTGGCAGAGGAGGGGTTGCCACTGGAACCTAGTAAGTAGAGGCCAGAGATATGGCTAAGCATTTACGGTGCACCTGATAGTTCCTAAAACACAGAATTTTCAAACCCACAATGTTACAATACAAGATTTAGAAACTTTGGCCTAGCATACAATAAGCACACAACAAATAAGTTACAACCTTATTTTTCCTACAACAATAAACCAGTTGCGATTTCTTTCTCTCAAGGATAACCATCTTCTGATTAAAATGATAAAATATGGACTGCAGTACTTACTCTGCTTCCTGTAACACTGGGTAACAGATCTGTTATTCTGGAGACAGGAAGGGCTCGTTGCTTGATAGATTCTGGGGAACTCAGTAACTTTGTGAAATAAAACACATAGCAAAGCACCAAAACTGAAGTATAAAAAAGCTGAAAAGGAAAATAGGTTGAAGTTAAACTGTTTTAATCTAGGTGTAATTATACTATGTCTATAAATTTGGCCTCAAAAGCCAACAAAGAAACAGGACTGTAGTGTTGTATGAAAGGAGAGGTTAATAGCTGGGTATGGTGGCGCACGCCTGTAATTTCAGCACTTGGGAGGCTGAGGCAGGAGGATCAGTCCAAGTTCGAGACCAGCCTGGGCTACAAAAGTGAGCTCAAGGCCAGCCTAAGCTGCATAGTGAGACCCTATCTCAAAAAGAAAGAAGGAAAGAAAGGAAGGAAGGAAGGAAGGAAAGGGAAGGGAAGGGAAAGGAAAGGAGAGGAAAGGAAAGGAAAGGAAAGGAAAGGAAAGGAAAGGAAAGGAAAGGAAAGGAAAGGAAAGAAAAGAAAAGGAGAGGTTAGCATTCCCTTTGATAAGTATGGAGGGGCCCTTGGGCCTGACAACTGCAAGACATTGTCACCTACTTTGTGGCATCTAACTACGATTTTTGATAAACTTGAGGGTTTTTATAGGCAAATGGATGCAACTAAAGGCTATACTCAGGAATGAAATAAATCAGATCCACCATGTGTAGACATCATATTGTCTCCCTAGTGTAAGAACCTAAAAGAGTAAATGAAATCTGAAGGGTATAAGGAGAGAATAAAGGGGAAAAAAACTGAGAAAAGGGAATAAGCAACTGGGAAGAGGAAAAGGAGAAAGGATAGGGAAAAAAAGAGGGGGAAATCACATATGCATATATATATAGGATAGCTAAGATGACTGTACTATTAATTTCTATCAGTTTTTTGAACGCAGCAGTTAGTTTCTTTTTTTTTGCTTTGACCAACTTTACATGCTTGTGTCTGTAATCTGAGCAACTACATTGAAGACAATGATGAGCAATATAAACAACCATTGCTGAATATCTATCATCTTCATTTTTTAATTCATTTTAATGAGAAAAAAAGACAAAATAGCAATGAAACAGTTTCAGAACAGGTTAGTACGACAGTTAACAATAAATACATTGCATATTGTTGTCTTTGTAGTATTCAGAGTGATCATCTTGATTTTTAAAAAATTTCATACCATTTCTAATGTCCTATTTATTATTTTTCTACTAAAAATAGACAAGTAGAACTGTCTTAACTGTATTTTCTCTTTGGTAGTGCTCTCTCCTTAGGAAAACAAGGCCATTTATTCAGACCCCACCCCCCTACAGCATCTTCTTGTGTTTTAAATACTTTACCTAAGTGGCAGAATATAATGACCATGACAGTCACTTGCTCAATTGCCACAATATAAGATACAAGACATGGTTTTTTAAAAAAGCAAAATACTCATTTTTGTTTTTTAACCTATCTCTCTTTTCTTTATAGCCAGCAGAGCCTGCCCTGGGGGTGGGGCTGGCACAGCATATGGTACCAGGGACCAAACCGAGGTCCCTGAGGTTGCCTAAACTTAGCTAAGCAAGCACTTTAGACCACTGAGCCATCTTACCAGCCCATTTTTTTTAACTTATTATATTAAGACACACTGCCATTAACTGCCCTCAAAATACTCCTTCTCACTTGGAACACACTTATCCCATCATTCTTGCCACTTTCAGAAACAACTCTGGAAGTCTTTTTTCATGAGTGTCTTTTTAGTTTTGTTGTCCTGTCCTGACAACAATTCAGTTTTGTTCAATGTCCTGAATTTATTCAAAGCATCAGCATTTAATGGTCATTTTAATTTTGGGAAGAGTTAGAAGTCACATGGTTCCATATCTGGTGAATAAGGCAGATGAGAACATACTACAATACTTTTATGAGCCTGCCTCTCTATTGGATGATACTTGGAAGGAGCACTCACCCCCTTTCTGATCATGCTTCAGAAGGACATTTGCGAAGGAGGACTTCCAGGACTGCTTCAAAAAGTGGCAAAAATTATAGGATAATAAATATATAACAAATATGTTTGAAATGATTACATTGTGTTGTGCCGGCTAAATTGCTCAGTAAGTGCCTGCAAGCCAGTGCAGGGGGCTGGGGTTTGATCCCTGGACCTGCTGTGCCAGCCCTGCCCCTGAAGTACACTGAGATGGCAAATGAGACTGGGTGTGGTGGTGCACACCTATAATCCCAGCTCTTGGGAGGCTGTAAACAGGTAGATCGCTACAAGTCCAATCTAGTAGCAAGACCCTATAGATCCTGTAGACCCTTCCCTAAAATACAAAAAAATAAAAAAATAAAAAAAAGAAGAATGACAGTGTGTCTTTTAGTATAAGATTTCCTTTTAAACTTTTACTGAATTTTTGGGTCACACCTCCTACATTCTCACAAGACTTATTTGCTCAAAGGCACAGCTCTTTCACCTACATAGCATGCTGTGAAGAGCTAGGGACTTTGCTGACAGCCATGAACCTGCCACCATCTAGGGTTGTGGATTTCCCATAAACCCCGGAAACCTGTGACATTTATGATTACAAAGCAGAACTGAGCTACTTTCCTCTCCACCCAACACAACGGCAGGGTGAGAACTACTATACCATGGGGGAGGAAAGGGAGGGATGATAAGAGGGCCGACCTCTCCCTCCACCCATCTAAGACAAAAGAATGGCTTCTGGCCAGAAGCCGCAGCCAGGCTTTTGTTTGTGGGGAGGAGAAGACAATCAAAAAAGGCCCCTTTAACCAGCTCCCTCTTTTCCGAGAACACCAGCACACACTAGCTACAGCAGTGGGTCCTCTGGACCCAGACTCTGCTGTCACAAAGCAGGAAACATGAGAACCTTCAGTTAGGAGGTTTAGGCTGCTCCATGATGCACTCCAACCACACCACAGAATAGAGTCCACTATCCACCAGCACAGCAAGCCCTTAAAAGACAAACAGCACTGGTAGTTCAGAACCAAACTACAAAGGGCCAATGACCCTCTCTGCCTTCTATGTTTTCATGCTAACCACAGCTCTTAAGAGAAAGTGACAACCTACTGCTAATCCTAATGCAAGAGTATTATAACCTCATGACTGTCCCCTACTTTTTTTTAATTTTTAATAAGAGATAACAATATCAGAGTTTCAAAACATGTTAGTAGCACATTCACAATAGTTGAGACACTGTACATTGTTGTCCTCACAAATGTTATACAGAGCACAGGGTAGAGATGTGACAAATTTTCTAATCAATATTGGTTCCGAAGGGGAAAAGAAGAAAAAAAAAGAAGAGAAGGAAAGGTTTTCTTCTCTTTGAACTAGGAGGAAGTAGTTGTATACATAGTCCAATGTTTCATAATTGCAGTGGGTTACCAGTGAAAGTGGCAATGTTGAAGGCTGTTGATTTAAGCCTCTTACAGCTCATCCTACTAATCTAGCTCTGCGTTTTATGCTTCGTAATTAAGCTTTTCTGTTGAGTGATCAAGTGTAAGCCAAAGCAAGACCTGTCTAACAAAACTTTCATCATTTGTACTTTCCAGGGTCAAATCTTCTCAGGATTAACTTTGGAACCATGTGCAGTGCTTTGTAGAACTGTTGTCAGTGTCAGCCATCGGGATGAGTCACGGCCAATGCTTGACCAGTTTGCTATCTGTGGAAGCCTGAGAGAACATTTTCTCCCCAATGTCCCCTACTTTTTTACCAAGGAAAATACACATAATTTTAAGAAACCTCCACTTTAAGTGAATGATTCAATATCTTTTTATTATATTCATGTTATTGCACAACCAATATTACTACCTAATTCCAGAATGTTTTTACCACCCAAAATGAAACTATCTATTAAACAATTACTGCCCATTCCCCCATCTGTTGGCAACTACTATTCTGCTGTCTCTATGGACTTGCTTATCCTTGATATTACATATAAATGGACTCACACTATACCTTTTGGGTCTGACTTTTTCTATTTAGTATAATGTATTCAAGGTTCATCCCAGTTGTATTATGGATTTTTTGGGCGGGGGTACTAGGGATCAAACTTGGGATTTGTACTTGTCAGGCAGGTGCTACTGAGCTATCTCTTCAGCTCTCAGTATTTCATTTTATGACTAACTAAAATTCTACTGTACAGATATTCTGTATTTTGTTAATTTATTCATTCTTGTATTGTTTCTACCTTTTGGCTGCTGGTAATAGTATTGTCATGAACACACATGCATATGTATTTGCTGAACAGCTATTTTCAATTCTCTAGGGTATGAATACTTAGGAGCAGGACTGCTGGGTCATTTTTTTTTAAAGATTTTTTTATTTATTTCTCTTAAACCTGCTTTATTTGTTTGTGTTATAGCTGACTCAGCCTGCCCTAGGGTGGGGATGCACAGCATGTGGTGCCAGGGATCGAGGAGCGGTCGCAGCGCTTGCCTTAAGTTTCCTCCGCAGGCGCTTTAGACCACTGAGCCATCTCGCTGGCCCTGCTGGGTTATTTTTGAGGAATCACCATACTGTTTTCCCACAGCAGCACCATCCTTCATGCTCACCAGCCATGTACTAGGATCCTAGTTTTTCTACATCCTCATCAACACTTTTATTTTTCCAATTTTTTCTTTTTAATGTATTTAGGACAGGGCCTACAGGATCTCACTACCCAGATCGGACTCACAATGATCCTCCTGTTTCCAGCCTCCCAAGTGTTGAGATTACAGGAGTATGCCATCATGCCCAATCTCCATTGCCATCTCAAGGCGCCATGGGGGGCACACCAGGGATCCAACCCCGGCTGCTGTTCTCTGCCTAAGCAGGCACTTTAATCTGCTGAGCTATTTGGCCAGCCCTTTTTTTTTTTTTTTTAATACTAGCCACCATAATGAGTATGAAATAGTACCTCATTTTGGTTTTGATTTGCCTTTCTCTATGGACTAGTGCTGTAGAGTATCTTGCAAGTTATATACTTAATTTATTTTATTTTATTTTATTTTATTTTTATGGCTGGCTCAGCCTGCCCTGGAGGTGGGGCTGGCACAGCATGTGGTGCCAGGGATCAAACCAAGGTCCCTGCAATTGTCTAAGCTTGCTTATGCAGGTGCTTTAGACAGCTGAGCCATCTTGCTGGCCCATCAGGTTATATACTTACTGGTCATTTATTTATATATATTTAGGAAAATTTCTATTCAGATCTTTTGCACATTTTTTAATTGTTCTGTCATTATTCTTGACAATGAATTCTTGAATGACAGTTGCTAGGAGAGTACTTACTCTGGAGTTCCCCTTTTATTTGACAGATGATGCCACAGGCCAGCAAGTCAGGTTAAGGAGGATCTTGGAGGCAGATATGGCCCAGGGAATGTTGTGGCTGGGGCCCACCTACTACTATCAGTGTTTCTAGTGCTTAGCTCTCTCACACAGACACTGACAGTGAGTGCCCATAAAAGAATTTTTGGAAGTTTTATAGTAAAGAAGTAAATAAAGCCAGGCATGGTGATGTAGGTCTGCGACCCTAGCACTCTGAGAAGTTGGAACAGCAGGTTCACCATCACTGACCTATGATGTGTCCTGAGTAAGAGCTATGACAATCAGGAACTCAAAATGTGAGCACATTTCCTAAGAAGAGTCCTCCAGGAACCGAGTGTCTTTGTCTGTAACCTTCACATTCCACTACAAAGAATGCATAAAACCAAGATATATAATGAGAACTATAGCAAAAAAAGCAAGCACCGCTAACTTCTCTAAACTGTGCAACTGCTACCAAACTGCTTTGGCAGGCAATTCTCATTCTTATTTTATTAATTTTAAATCTAGCTCTACTATATTCCACAAAACATACATCATTCTTCTCTAGAACATGAGAAACAATTTACATAAAACATTACTAAGAATCTTAACTTGTCTTCCTACATGCTACTAGAAACTGTACTGTTCTGTAGTATAAGTTGCTTAGGTAAATATCTAATCTTAGGTTTCACTTTTTAAAATAGCCTGACTCAAAAAAAAAAGCCTGGTACTCTAGTTATATTTTATTGGACTCAATGAATATGAAGTAGAACTAGAAATGATGAGATGGAAATGAAATCAAAATGGTGAAAGCTGAAAAATGCCTCCTGTGACTGTTGTTTGTGAATTATGTGAGATTTCAATCTAAGCTTAAAATAGGCTTGTCAGAGTTTCCTCTTATTCTGTAAGCAGCTAATGGAAATCCAAGGAAAAGAATACATACGCAGTTAATTCCCACCCACTTCCCAAACTTTTTCCCCCTCCATAATAGTATCAGGCAATCAAAGATCAGTTTGATATGAAGGTGACCACAGAATGTCTAAAAGGACTTTTTGATTTTTGACAATGTGGCTGAGTATAGAGTCCTTGAGGATCCCAGCAGTGTCAGTGTGGAGGACAGGCTGGACATAGCCGCCACAGAAGTGGTAGCAGGGTCAGCCTCCTAGCACTTCCAGCCTTCTCCACAGGCATGAATGCTGCACACACAAGACACACAGTAATGGGAATAAGAAGAAAAAATCAAAGAAACCGACTACATGAAAACTCTTACCTGGGCCAAAGAGAAGATATACAGTCCCAAGTGAGGCAACCACAGCACGAGTAAAGCTATGAGGACACTCTTTAAGATCACTGACAGGCTCTCAGCTGTCACCTGCAAACACATAGAAAGTACACTTCACAAATTGGTGGGGACAGAGTATGGTTGGACATAAGCCTTGGTAATGTTTTACTTCTCAGGTTGAATGATGGGTTCATGCATCTTTAGCCTATTTTCTTTGTAGGTTTACCATATATATATATATATATATATATATATATATATATATATATATATAATTTTTTAAACAGTTCTTTCTTTTTTTTGAGACAGGGTCTCATTATGCAGTTCAGGCTGGCCTTGAGCTCACTTTTGTAGCCGAGGCTGGTCTCGAACTTGGACTGATCCTCCTGCCTCAGCCTCCCAAGTGCTGGGATTACAGGCGTGTGCCACCACGCCTGGCTTATTTTTTAAACTTTATTTACTTATGTTATAGCCAGCTCAGCCTGCCCTGGTGGTGGGGCTATCACAGCAC
>PVJA010021518.1:0-26056 GCA_004027025.1 Myocastor coypus | reverse complement strand
TCCATACTGGTGAGAAACCTTATGAGTGTAAAGAATGTGGAAAAACCTTTCGACAGTGTGCCCATCTTAGTCGACATCAAAGAATTCATACATCTGACAAACTTTATGAGTGTAAAAAATGTGGAAAGATTTTTACATGTAGCTCAGACCTTCGCGTACATCAAAGAATTCATGTTGGTGAGAAGCCATATGTATGTAAAGAATGTGGGAAGGCCTTTCGAGTGCGAGGGCAACTTAATCTCCACCAAAGAATTCACACTGGTGAGAAACCCTATGAGTGTAAGGAATGTGGCAAGACTTTTAGACAGTATGCACACCTGACTCGACATCAGAGGCTGAACGTTGGTGAAAAGTGCTATGAGTGTAAGGAATGTGGTCAGGCTTTCTTGTGTAGCACAGGCCTTCGTATCCATCATAAACTTCATACTGGTGAGAAACCCTATGACTGTAAGGAGTGCGGAAAGGCCTTTAGAGTGCGGCAGCAACTTACCCTCCATCAGAGAATCCATACTGGTGAGAAGCCCTATGATTGTAAGGAATGTGGGAAGACCTTTAGTCGTGGCTATCATCTAACTCTCCACCAGCGAATCCACACTGGTGAGAAGCCATATGAGTGTAAGGAATGTCAGAAATTCTTTCGTCGTTACTCAGAACTTATTTCCCATCAAGGTATTCACATTGGAGAGAAACCTTATGACTGTAAGGAATGCGGGAAGGCCTTTAGGCTGTTCTCACAACTTACTCAACATCAGAGCATTCATTTTGGTGAGAAACCCTATAAATGTAACGAGTGTGAGAAGACATTTAGACTGCTCTCTCAACTTACTCAGCACCAGAGCATTCATACTGGTGAGAAGCCCTATGACTGTAAGGAATGTGGAAAAGCCTTTAGACTTCATTCATCACTTATTCAACATCAGAGGATTCACTCTGGTGAGAAGCCTTACAAATGTAAAGAGTGTAAGAAGGCATTTAGACAGCATTCACACCTTACTTACCATCAGCGAATTCATAATGTGACTTAAATAAAAGAAAGACCATTTAGCCTGCGTTTTTTATATAAACTATTTACTGGCAACCAGAAGTTGATAATGGGAAGGTAAAGGTTTTTATAGAGAATTCCAGGAAATGAATGCAGAAAAAATATAGAATTAGAAAACTCTACTGGAAAAACAATTATAATAATGTAGGGACAAGTCTCCATAGAAATTAAGGTCATGAGTAAAGATGAGCTTGAGTTTTTAGCAAGTAGATCAGGCAAGTGACAGCTGGGCCCATGTGTCACTTTCAACCTCATGAAACTAGGACCATAAAATATATGCCTCTTAATTAAAGTATAATGTAAACATGTTGCCAGGATATTGAACCTGAATTTAAGCCTGAATACCTAATTCCTGTTTATTGAAAATTAAGAAATGGAAAACCAAATAACATGACATGTCAAATGTAAAGTATAATTTTACAAGATGAATGAAATGCTTTCTCAAAGAATGAAATGACATTGTAAAAAGGAAGGTGGAATTCTTAAGAGACTTACTAATTTGATGCCATGACTAAGGAATGTGGGAAGGCCTTTAGGCTGTTCTCACCACTTACTCAACTCGAGTAAGAGTGGTTCTTAATTATATCGTGAGGTGAGCGAACATTGAAAATTAAGACATTTTTACAGCAATTGGAATGGGAACATTGATAACATTATGTAATATTAAGAAACTTTTTGTTATGGATAATAGCACTGTAGCTATGTGAAAAATATCTTTGTTAGGGATAAATTCTGGCATTCATACACAGAAGATATATGACATTTGGAATATCCTTTAAAATGCTTTTGTGAAAAAAAGTGAAGGTGAATAAATCTGGCAAAATGATGGCAAACTGAGTCTTGAATAATAGTTTTTCTTTGTTTTGTGATTTTTTAATGAATTTTTATGTATTTGAAGATCTCCTTAGTGTTCTTCTAAAGGTAAAATTAACTATGAAACTGTAACCAGTTAGAAATGAATGACTTTTTAAAATGTCCATATAGTAAATTATGTGAGCCAGGTGTTGTGGTGCACTGCTGTGACCCCAGCACTTGGGAGGCTGAGGCAGGAGAATTGCTACGAGTTCAATGACCACCTGCACTACACACAGAGACCCTGTCTAGAAAAAAAATTATGGAGGTTGCTAATACTTTACATATTGGGATCTTAATGTATACAGGACATTAAGATTGACTGTTCCTACTATTTGTTCACCTCTTAATACTATTATAATACCTGTCCCATTGTAAGCACTTCATGTGCTTCAAAAATGAATAAAAGAAAGCAGTTACCATACCTATGTGTGGAAGTGAATGTGTTAGCCCTGCACTGTTTTAGATGAAGATGTTCTTAGCATGTTGGAGTACTTAAAATTAAGTTACTGAATACTTGCAGTGTGGCCGCATTTCATCACATTACATTCAAAGCCAGGAGTGCTAGTGCACACCTGTAATGTCAACACCCAGTTAGCTAAGCCATCAGGACCATCAGGAGCTGTTAGCCTGAGCTATGTACTTGGCCAGCCTAAGTTACATAGTGAGACCCTATCTCAAAAATCCAATAGAACAAAACAAAAACATTGATTACTTCCAAATAAATTCGAAGTTCAAAATTATCCAAGATTAATAATTTATGAGACTAGAAATCTAAATAATGGTCATTTCTGGGTGAAGTCAGTTTAAGATGGGGCACAAGGAAGCATTCTGACATCTTGCCGTGTGTGTAGTGGCTGCCTATGAAAATAATCACTGAGGTGTATATGCAATATTTATCAACCCCATACAAACTATTCTTCAACTTAAAAAAGGCTAAGAGTGAGTATATTTGATCTCTTCATTCACTGTAAAATTCAGATTCATTGTTTTTATATATTTACCAGATCAATTACATTTTAACTGCCTTCAATTTTTTTTTTTTTTTTAATGTTGAGGACTGAATGTGGTACCTTTGCACTGAGTGTCATTCCAAGGTTTTTAACTTAACTGTGTGTGTGTGTGTGTGTGTGTGTGAGAGAGAGAGAGAGACAGAGACAGAGACAGAGACAGAGACAGAGAGACAGAGACAGAGAGACAGACAGAAAGATAGAAAGTCATTAATACATTAAATTGTCAAGCCTAGGCTTAAATTTATAATCTTCCTGCCTCAGTGTTGACAGTGCTGGGATTATATGTGTATGCCACCAAGCTCAGCTACCCTCTTCAAATCTTTTAAGAAATCAATCTCCATGTTCCACTGTCCAATAAAAAGCCTACAAGCTACATACAGCTAACTTTTAACTTTAGACTAATGAAAATTAATCAGAATTTAAAGTCCATTTCCTGGGCCAAGGAGATAGCTCAGTAGAATAAGTGCCTGCCTGGCAAGCACAAGGTCCTGAGTTCAATCCCCAGCATTGGAAAAATAAAATAAAATCCATTTCCTTAGTCAAACCAGCACCATTTCAAGTTCTCAATAGCCATATGTAACTAGTGGCTACCATACTGGACAGTACAAATATAAAACAGGAATCTAGTTTTGCATTAAGTTCTTTTGGATAGCAATATTCCAAAGCATTATGCAATAGGAAACTGATGCTTGGAGATATTACTATAGTGCTCCACAATTTTGGCTACACTCACAATATGCTCACATAATCACAAGTTTTCAATGTACCATTCACTTAGTTTTTAAAGATCCAAACGAATCTATTCCAGAGTCCTAACTATACAAACAAAACCACATTCTTATACTTAGTTGCTGCTTGATTATATGTCACCCCAAAACTATCACTGCATCCCCAAAAACCTCTAATACACAGTCTACCTGGGCCATTAATGCCTCCTCTCAGTCTCAAGTACAGTCTGACACATAATAATCACAGTCTTTCCTTACTTGGCAGGTAGGCATGCATGTATGCACCCATACATGCACACACAGCAGTGAAGTACAATACTCCAGCAGCCTGGTTGCCATGGGTTGTGTCTGGCTCAGAGCTCTAAGAGAAAGCCAGACTCTGTCAGCTTTTGCAGCTTTTCCAGATCCGATCTACATTTCCTTAAAAGTATCAAGGCAAGATGTAATCTCTTGCATGTGAGATTTTTAGAGCTGCTGGAGACTATTGAGTAAAATTCAATAGGACTGCTCAGACTGTAGCAAAGTGAGATCTACAGTTTGAGCAAGAGAACCTCTGGAATGGTACCACTGCACACCTCGCAAGCCAAGGCTACATATGATGGGTGAACCCTGATATCAATATGATCTACTTAATGGTTTTAAATTACATTTCCTGAACGCCCTGCATCGCCTGCCACCAGCTTCTGGTAATAATACTCTCTCCTGTACCCTCTTTACTCTTATTTGATGGGGATAATACTCTGCCAGCTGAAACTTGGACAGTTATAACTGTCATTTGTCATTTTACAGAGAACAGGGCTCTTGAAGATGTTCTTTTAAGCAGGACTTAGGCTTGGAGGTATCACAAGAAGAAAGAAGATCTCTAGATGTCCCATTCCATCTTGAGAGCCCCTTTTGGAAGACATCTTCTCCCTTGTAAAATCTAGAGTGGGAGGTGGTTTTTAAATAGTTTTATGGGCTGAGAATGTTTGATATAGGTCTTTTTTAATTTCCTTTGTTGCTTTTTCCAGGAAAGGCACACAGAGAAGAATAATATAACATTATACAGCTGAAAGTCTTGCATGAAGTAAGTTTCCACTTATTTCTCTTCTTGAATTTCTTCCTTTTAAAGATGTTTTCCACCTCATGCAACATCTGTCTAAAGAATCAGCTGCTGGGTGATTTATCCTGGAAGTTTAGTTCTATTTCCTAACTACACACACACACACACACACACACACACACACACACACACACACACGTATCTCACCTTTCACACAATTATGTATCAGTCTTCTCTGAACTTAGATCAATGAAAAATAATTATACCTTCCAGAGGGAAATTTGATGAAATTTTAACTTTATTATAGAACTTTCAAACAAGAGGGAAAATAGGAACCTCAATGTGTCTAATTCCTACCTATAATTAAAACACTATATCAATCCTTTTCTTATAGGATTTCTAAATTATTTTCTCCTTCTGTATATATATATATGGCCAAAAATGACATATTTTAAAATAACCATCATGCTTTTGTACCAACACAAAAAAACTAACAGCATTTGCATAACAATATACCCAGTCTATGTTCAGATTTTCCCTGCTATTTCAAAGGAAGATTTTACAACTGGTGCATTGAAATCAGGATCCATATATATTTTACATACTACTTTTGGTTGCTAGATCTTTTAAGCCTTTTAAATATATTCCTGTTTCCTTCCTGCTTTTTGCTTTTTTTCCTTTTTTATTCTTTTTCTTTCTTTCCTTTTATTCTTTCTTTCTGCTTTTAAATTGCTTCCATTTATTTGTACAAAAGCTAGATTATTTGCCCTATAGAGTATTCCATGTTCTGCTTTGGGGACAGTTGCTTTTTCATACTGTTAAAAGTTTGTTCTCAGATCACCCATTTTTCTATAACTGTGTAGTTAGAGTTAGATACTTGGTCATATTTAGATCATATTTGCCCAAATCCCATAATTGGTGCTATGTTCTTCTTATTACATTGCATGTTCTTCTTATTACATTGAATTATGAGGTTTTTAAAGTATGGTGTGATATTGATCATTGCTGAAATGCTCACTTAACCTTTCCTTTGTAAAATTCTAGTTTCTCCCCTAAAGCATGCATTTTCAATGGTGGGAAAAGATATTTTCACAAATAGAGCAAAACTTGGTTCTTGGCAGGGAGAGTATCAAAAATAGTACAGTGGTTGTGGCTCTCCAAGGACCACAGTACATGAGGAGACATGTACTATATCTGTGGCAATAAAATGTCATATGTGGTCTTTAAAAATCCTTCTTAAGTGTTGGTTTCTGTGAGGTAACAGGCCCTGAAAATGAGGTGCAGTAGATGAAAAGAAAACAACTGCATTGTTGGTGTGTGCCTGTAATCCTGGCACTCAGGAGGCTGGGGCAGGAGGATTGTTGAGAGTTCAAGGCCAGCCTGGGATACAAAGTGAGCTCAAGGTCAGCTTGAGCTGCATAGTGAGACCCTGTCTCAAAAAGAGAAAGAAAGAAAGAAAAGAGAGAGAGAAAGAAAGGAGAGAGAGAGAGAGAGAGCAGGGCTGGGGAGATAGCTTGGCAGCATGACTACTTGCCTTGCAAGTTCAAGGTCCCAGGTTCAATCCCAGGTACCACAAGCTGTGCTGGCCCTAGAACCACACGTGTGCCATGCTACCCCAAAAGTGGGTGTGGTGGCACATGCCTATAATCTGAGTGCTGTGGAGGCTGAGACAGGAGGATCACTGAGTCCTAACTGTGTTGTGAGACCCTGTGTCAATAATAAAGAAAATAATAATAAAAATTTACAAAGGCACAGAACAAGTGAGACAAAGTTATGGAATGGGCTGAAGCCCCAACTGCAATATTCTCTGGCTATTTATTAGAGTGTTGTCTTTACAAAAAAACAAAACAAAACAAACAAACAAAAAAAACCAAATGAGATGGAGTAACATGCAGATAAGTGAGAACACTATACTTTAACTGTATTAGGCACTGTATTTTGGTCCTCTTAGAAATCATGATTATCATTCCTTTGAACATAACTTAGCCCTAGTAGCAACTGGTTGGGACTAATGTCCTGTCTTCATTGCCTTTTACAATTAGCTTTTTGCTAGATCTCCTCCAGGACAATCATATGGCCTGGTCAGACTTGAAGTCCCATATATATTATACATTGGGAGGTAAACTCCTGAATGTCCTTCTCCATACTTAAAGAGGTGACAACAAAAACTTATTAAAATATAAGAAATATTAGCTGGGTACAGTTAATATTTACCCCACCTATAATCCCAGGTACTCAGAAGGGTGAGGCAGAAGAGACCTTGTTACCTAAATAAAGAAATAAAATAAAATAAAAATTTAAAGTTAAGAAACGGCTTAAATGTTACGAGTGAACCATTACTTTACTATGGGGTTACCTATGGCCATGGTAGAATTCCTGTATAATATATATAAGTCTGGTGCTTTTGGAGGGAGGATAATATATATTAAAATGGAGTCTTAACCCTGTCTCAGAAAGACAAAAAAAAATAAAAATAAAAATAAAAAAATTAAAATGGAGTCTTACCATGCCTAGTAATTTATCTTTTACTTTTTTTCAACTTTTTTCAAAGTTCTTTTTTCTCTTTTCCTTCTTTTTTTATTTTTTAAATTTTTTTTTTAGGGAAGGGTCTACAGGGTCGACTAGATCAGACTCATAGTGATCTGCTTGCTTACTGTCTCCCAAGAGCTGGGATTACAGGTTTGCACCCCCACACCCAACCTCAATTGCCCCAGGGGTTGGGGGGGGCAGCACATCAGGCCCTGATATTGAACCCCAGCCTCTGCACCTGCTTGCAGGCACTTTAATCCACTGAGCTATTTGGCTGACCCCTAAAGTTCTTATAGTTTCTCAGAAAGTAAAATTCAATCAATTTAAAAATCTTCTTTTTTTTTTTTTTTTTTTTTTTTTTTTTTGGCTTTTTGAGACAGGGTGTCACTGTGCAGTTCAGGCTGGCTTTGAGCTCACTTTTGTAGCCCAGGCTGGTCTCGAACTCGCAGCGATCCTCCTGCCTCAGCCTCCCAAGTGCTGGGATTACAGGCATGAGCCACCATGCCCGGCTAAAAATCTTCTTTAATGCTTAATTTCTTTCTAATGTACATTATTTTGTGTACTTCTTTTAAAACATAAATCATTAATTTTATATAATAGTAGATGCCCATAATCCCAGCTACTCAGAATGAGGAATGAGGATTGCAAGCTTGAGGCCAGCTTGGGCAACTTCTCAAGACCTGGCTATAAAATTTTAAAAAGGGTTAGATTACAGATACATACTTGTAATCCTAGTACTTGAGGAGGCTGAGGCAAAAGGATGATGAGCATGAGCTTAACTTAAGCAAATGGGCAACTTAGCAAGACCCTGTCTCTAAGCCAAAAATTTTAAAAAGGATTGGGGATGTAGCTCAATGCAAAGGCCCTGGGTTCAATCCCCAATACTAGAGGGGAAAAAAAGAGACTGGGATATAGCTGAATGTCCCTTGTATTGAATCTACAGGTGTCTCATACACATAAATATACAAATTATATGATTAATAGTTTTTTTAGTTACTTTTTTTCTTGTTACTGGGAAAAATACCAGACACACAAGCTTAGGGAAAGAAAGGCTTATTTAGCTCATAGTTACTTGAGGTTCAGTTTAAAGCAGCCTGATTTACAGAGCAAGTTCTCAAGACACTGTGCCACCTCGCTGTCTAGGATGATCCATTCCATACCTCCAAGAGAGGCCACCGTGTGGGGATAGCGAGGGGGGACCAGGAAGGCACATGCTGTCAGTTTAATGGTTCTGCACCTCGCAGGCCCCACCCCTCATGCCCCGTCCTGGTCCTCTAGCCCCACCTCTCGAGCCCTGTGCTTGAAAGCTCCATGATTTACATGAGGCTTTGCGGGTACAACTAGATACAACCCATAACATTCTGCCCCTGGGCCCCCAAAGTCTCAGGTATATGCTTTTCTGCAAAAGACATTTTAATCCATCTCTAAGAGTTGCCAAAGTCCCAACAGTTTCAGCATTGCTGATAAGTCCAAGTCCCAAGTTTCCTCCAAGATCCAAGACAAACTCTCACCTGTGAACCCCTATACAAATGCAAAGTTAAATACATCCAACATTCAAAGGCACAAGTTAAAAATTGCCATTCTAAAAGGTATACACAGGAGGATACAAACCATTGGGGTCAAAACAAGTCCAAAATCCAGCAGGGCAAACATTAAGTCCTATAATTCCATGTGGAACATCCAAAGCAATCTGTGGCATATTGTGAGCTCCATGTGGCTCTGCTCCTATAGCACTCATGGTGATAGCTTCCATAGCTTTTCTCTTAGGCTGGCTTTGCTCCCTTCTTGCAGTTTTCCTTAGATGATTCACATTCCTGGCTTTTCCAAACTTTTGGGGTTTCCAGAGTGGGTTTCTCATTCACAGCTTTGCACATTGCCCTCTCAGGGGCACACTGCCTGGTTTACCAGACCTTCTGAAATTGAGGTGGAAGCCTTCTTAATCTCAGAACTCCTGCATTTTTCATGCATCTAAAACCAATGCCACATGGATGATGCCAAGGTCTGCTGCCAGGTGGAGCAGTATCCAGGCTTCCTTCTCTCTTAGTCATAGGGGTCGAGTGCCTAGATTTCTGAGCACTCTGGCCCTGATTCCAAGAAATAAATTCTCTGTGTCGACGCCATTCTGTAATCTGGTGTGGCTGCTGCCTCCATTTTGGCACTTGGTATGGCCTCTGCATCCATACTGGAACACCTAAGTGGCTCATAAAACATATAGTATGAATTGGGCCTATGACACAGAAAACTTCAGTGGCAACTAGAGGTTCATATGCATTGCAAGAAGTGTGATAAGCCTTTTGTCTGGAAGGCCATCTTCCTATAATTTGCCAAGTGACCAATACAAAGGGCAAGAGGAGGGGAACCCATTATATGTTCTCTAGGCCTTTTAGAAAGCATAGGGTTGTTCCTTTGGCCACATACATATGAATCTGCAAAATGGTCTTACTGTAGACATCAGGGGACTAGGTACTGTGCAAAAAAGGAATGCCACACAAATGTAACAAAACATAGAGTCTACAGTGTTACCCAGCATGTTGTTGGCTAGTACAGAAAAATGTATCACATACCACCAAATAAAATAAAAATAGAAACATTGACGTTATAGCCGGGCATGGTGGTGCATGCCTGCAAACCCAGCACTTGGGAGGCTGAGGCAGGAAGATTGGTGTGAGTTCAAGGCCAGCCTGAACTACATAGCGAGACCTATCTGAAAAAGACAAAAAATAAAACAAAACGTTGACCTTATAAAGATATGTCTAAAGACAGTGAGATAAAATTTTGAATTCTGCCAAAATTTCCTTATATATACAACACATCAAAGATGAAAATTATCACCTAATTTTCCACATGAATGAAAAGTCATTTCTTATGCAGTAGTGGTTCTGAACCAAGACCCTGAATCAAGACCATATTCACAAATACAAAAGGTCGGGGTATGAGAGACTATAATGGGTGAGACTATAGATAAATGTTAAAACAATGCAAGAATGAAAGGGAAATCAAAATCACTTCAGGAGAACTATGGCCACTGCATATTTTCTTCTCTGATATGTAATTCTTTTTTTTTTTTTTTTTTTTTTTTTTTTTGAGACAGGGTCTTGCTTTACAGTTCAGGCTGGCCTTGAGCTTAGTTTTGTAGCCCAGGCTGGTCTTGAACTCTCACCGATCCTCCTGCCTCAGCCTCCCAAGTGCTGGGATTACAGGCGTGCACCACCACGCCCAGCTTACACAGCTTTTTTTTTTTTTTTTTTTTTTTTTTTTTTTTTTTTTTTTTTTTTTTTTTTTTTTTTTTTTTTTTTTTTTTTTTTTTTTTTTTTTTTTTTTTTTTTTTATAAATTTCCTCCAATGGTGGGATCTTAATTTCATTTAAAATTTTGTGGAGGTGATGTAAAGAAATGGAACTTAATTGAAGGGAGTAGACCATTGGAGAATGACCTTCCTGACCTTTTCCTGCATAGAGCTCTCTCCTCTCTGCGTTCCAATTGCTATGTGATGAGCAAGTGTCTTACACCAGTGTTTTGCTATGTTGTTCTTCCTCCCCTCAGGCTCACAGAAATTTAATTTAGCTAACTATGGAGTAAATCCTCTGAAATTGAAGCAATCCTTTCCTCCTCTGTTATTTTTCTCAGTTATATTTGGACACCATGATGACAAGCTCACCAAGGTAGATACCTCGACTGATCACAGAAGAAACTGAGAAAGTACTGAATTCAGATAAAGGCTTAAGCATTCAGGTAAATATCTGGTACCCTATTATTCCTTCATTAAATATTGGGCTTACCTATTATATATATATATATATATATATATATATATATATATATATATATATTTGTTTTGGGGTTTTTTAGATTTTTTTTTCTTGTTTCAGAACTTTTGTTTGTTTATTTATTTATTTTTATGGCCGGCTCAGCCTGCCCTGAGGGCAGGGCTGGCATAGCATGTGGTGCCGGGGATCGAACCACGGTCCCTGCAGTCGCCCAAGCTTTCCCAAGCAGGCACTTTAGACCACTGAGCAATCCCACCAGGCCCTATTTATTTATTTGGTACAGGGTCCCACTATGCAACTCAGATTCATAGTGATCCTCCTGTCTCAGCCTCCCCAGCGTTGGAATCATAGGCATGAGCCACCATGTCATTTTGGTGGCCGGTGTTGGGCAAGGCCAGCACAGCATGCAGCATCAGGTATCAAACCTGAGTCCTTGCACTTGCCAGGTAAGTGCTTAGACTGCCAAGCTATCTCTCTAGCCACCTATTGTATAATTTATCATGTAACTTTTTGAGTGAAATTTTTCTGTAATTCATTGTTTAAGAGTTAAACTAAACAAAGTCGGGCGTGGTGGCGCACGCCTGTAATCCCAGCACTCGGGAGGCTGAGGCAGGAGGATCGATGCGAGTTCGAGACCAGCCTGGGCTACAAAAGTGAGCTCAAGGCCAGCCTGAACTGCATAGCGAGACCCTTTCTCAAAAAAGAAAAAAAAAAAAAAAAAAGAGTTAAACTAAACAAACAAAAGTTCTGAAACAAGAAAAAATAAAACAAAATAAAATAATTCTAAAAAAAAAAAATTTAATAAAGAAGGGACCCGGCAGAATGGCTCAGTGGTCTACAGCGCCTGCTTAGGAAAGCTGAGGCAGCTGCAGGGACCGCGGTTCAATCCCTGGCACCACATGCTGCACCGGCCCTGCCCTCAGAGCAGGCTGAGCCAGCTATAAAAATAAATAAATAAACAAACAAAAGTTCTGAAACAAGAAAAAATAAAATAAAATAAAATAATTCTAAAAAAAAAGTTAAACTCAGCTAATTTAAAGAATCACATTAGCATACTTAAGGAAATTTCTGTCAGATTTATTATTATTCCAGAATGCACAAATTTCTAGTTTCACATGCTTTGTGTTTCAAAATAAACCTCTCTTCCTTTGCACTGTTAGTGTTAAGTATTGTGTCCATGGGACACAGATGTTTCGTTAGGAAGGTCTTTTTCATGTCAGGTCTGACACATATTACAGGCATGTGCTACCATACCTAGAAAATCATTATATTCTTACATAAAAATGACTTCATATCAACACAAATGAGTCATAAAAATATTTTAAGTCTTAAACTCGACTAACATTTATAATGCAAGGAATGTACAAACAGATAAATTACTTTCTAACCAATATAGATGTAGGATTTGAGAAACAAACATACAAACAAGTTGAATGAGAGTTCAAGGCTTTTCCAAATTAAATATGTAACAAAGCATTAGCCAATTGTAAGAGACTTATGTAAATGCAGCAAGACTTTGAAAATAATGGAAAGTTTATTAATTAAATATAAATTCTCGGGCCAGGGAGATAGCTCAGTAGAATAAGCACTTTCCACCCCTGGCAAGCACAGGGTCCTGAATTCAATTCCCAGCACCACAAAAATAAATAAATAAATAAATAAATAAATAAATAAATAAATAAAATTCTTTATATAACAGGATTTGATGAGAATGTGATGAAAAGAATTAATGTTGTTATCTAATTTAGAGTTTTATTCTAATAATCTATAACTACTAAATAATTAGTGAATTCCTTCCAGTATTAATATAAATTACCCCATGAATTGTCCAATAATGATTGTTATTGTGTCCTTGTCAAAAGGCCTTCAAATATTGTTTCCCAAAGGAACCAAGTGACTTCAATTAACTAATAATGAGGCCTTTGCAATGCCCTTATGTCATAGATTTCACAATAGTGAAATAAATAGCTCAGAGAAAAATCCCACTTTGACATCTGCTACATAGCCAGAGCATTTTTTCAACAGTGTAAATCATCTGGTATTAAGCAAATTTTGAGCCATAACTTCAACTGTTTCAAGTCCCTTCATATATTTGTCACCATTGTGAATTTTCTGTTCAGTGAAGTATGAATGGTTACTAAAGATGTAGTTAATCTTCTTAAATTCATAGGGCTCTGACCAGTGTGCTTTCTATGACATACAAGAATTTCCTACGCTGGGGATGTAGCTCAGTGGCATAAGCACCTGCCTGGTTAGAGCAAGGTCCTGAGTTCGATACCCAGTGCTGCAGGGAAAAAAATATTTCCCCTGTTATTTATATGTGTAAAATTTATTGGCCAGTATGCATTCTCTGATGTCTAGTAAGTTGTGAACATTGGAGAAACGATTTTCCTCATTCTTCATATTTATATGGTCTCCTTCCGGCATGGATTTTTCTGATGCTAATTTCTGAACCATGAAAAAGATCTTTCCACATTCCTTACATTCATAGTTTTTTCCACCAGTGTATATCTTCTGATGTTGATTAAACACCACACTGTAAAAAGTCTGTCCACATCCCTTACATTCATAATTTCTCATGAGTTGTCCCATGTTGAGAAAGATATGAGGCCCAAATAAAAAGCCTCCCTACAATGCTTATATTTAAACATTGTATATATTGTGTATATATAAGCATTATATTTAATGCTTATATAAAGTTTCTAGCTAGTATGAATTTGTTGATGTTAAGAGCAAGGTATAAGTTCTAGATGTAGGCTTTACCACATATCTCACATTCATAGGTTCTCCTACCATCATGAACATTCTGATGTCTGGCAAGATTTGCACCATGAAGAAAAGCTTTGCATTCATGTTATTTCTCAACCCTGTGCATTTTCTGACCTTTAGTCAGGTGTGAGTACCAATTAAAACCTTTCCCACACTCCTTACACTCAAGGATTTTCATCTCTGTGACTCCTCTGATGTTCAATTAGATGTGATTGGTGAGTAAAGAATTTTGTACATTCATCAGAATCATAGGGTTTTTCACTAGTATGAATTCTCCAGTGTTGACTAAGGCCTGACTCCAAATGAAAGATCTTCCCATATTCTTTACATTTATAAGGTTTATCACCACTATAAATTTGCTTATGGACATGAACTTACAAATGAAACCGAAAAGTCTTCCCACAATCCTTATATTTATGAGTTTCCACCAGTAGGAATTTGTTTATGGATACTAACCTATACATGAAATTTGAAGTCTTTCCAAAATTCCTTACATTTAAAAGCTTTCTCCCTGGTATGAATTCTCTCAGCACCAGTTAGGCTTGCATGCAATCTAAAAGCCTTGCCACATTGTTTACATTCATATCTTATCAGTGTGGATTGTTTCATACTGAGTACACTCTAAATTGGGAAGAAAAGTCTTTTTATATTCCTTATCTTCATAGCATTTGCCACTAGTATAAATTGATCTAGGTTGATTAGGACTTTGAGCAAGAATGAAAGGTTTTTCATATTCTTCAAATGCACTCAGTTTCTCTCATGTATTGAGTTTCTAGTATTGATTAAAAGCTATGTGTTGGGGCCCCGCAGGATGGCTCAGTGGTCTAAAGTGCCTGCTTCGGAAAGCTTAGGTGGCTGCAGGGACCACGGTTCAATCCCAGGCACCACATGCGGCACCAGCCCTGCCCTCGGGGTGGGCTGAGCTGGCCATAAAAATGAGTGAATAAACAGACAAAGGTTCTGAAACAAGAAAAAAATTTTTTTTTTAAATTCTTAAAAAAAAAAAGCTGTGTGTGGTTCAAAGTAGGCAATTTTTTTCCACAGGAGACTATTACCTGCTTGAAGTACTCATCTTGATTTTTATGCTGTGTTTGCAACTGTCCTTTGTTGACTTCAGCACCTCTCAAACATAAACATTCAAAGGTGTGATTTCTACAAATTCCTATTACTTCCCCATTGGGATAATTTTCTTTCCAAAGTGATTATTTTGGGTGATAACTTCTTTTTTTTTTTTTTTGTCTTTTTGAGACAGGGTCTTGTTATGCAGTTCAGGCTGACCTTGAGCTCACTTTTGTAGCCCAGATTGGTCTCGAACTTGCACCGATTCGCCTGCCTCAGCCTCCCAAGTGCTGGGATTACAGGAGTGCACCACCACACCCAGCTTGGGTGATAACTTCTTGATCTGATCCCTGGACTATATGTCTGAAAGATGGAAAAGTAAACTTCTGAATAATATGAAAAAAGATTTTTTAAAAAAAAGAAATTTAAAAGATAATACAATATGACTCAAATGAGAGACTTAAAATTTTGTTTTTATGTTATTTATCTGGCTAATAAAAAATGATTGGCCAGGTACCAACTCAATAAAAAATACAGCTGGGGAGATAGCTCAGTAGAATAAGTGCTTGCCTGGCAAGCACAGGGTCCTGAGTTCAATCCCCGGTACCACAAAAACATACGGAAATATACACACACACATAGACACACACACTAATATATATATATATATGTATATATATATATATATATATATATATATATATATACACACATATATATATTTACATAATATATATATACACAATAATTTAAAGTTTTAGGGTTGCTTCTCATTCAGTATGGTATAATATCCTTAACACATATAGACTTTTTAAAATTATTATTATTATTATTATTATTATATTTTACAATAGTTAATACACTGCATGTTGTCTTTGTCATAGTTGTTCAGAGTGACATATACACATTTAAAGTTAATTTTAGAATAAATACACTATAAGACAATAAAAGGGCGATGGGGGAGATAGAGCACAGATAGCACTAAAAAAAACTAGAAATAGAACAAATAGGACAACTTAATAATAATAAGGTAATATATCTCACAAATCCTTTCCATCTGTACTAAAGGAATTACATATAGTGTTTCATATGACTTTCTGTGGAAACAAATGAAAACTAAAGCAATTCAGGCTGCTTTAGGAAAAATATGAAGATATGTGATCATAACTAGTCAACCTATGTTTTGCCTGTGCACAAGTAAATATTTAACTTTTCTTATTTTCTGCACTATGCCTAGCCAAGGTTTTTTGTCACATAATCCCAAACAAGAAGCTTGCATTTTTTTATTTATTGGAACCAGGGATTGAACTCAGGACCTTGCACTTACCAGACAGGCATTTGTGTCCCTGAGCTATCTCCCAGCCCTGCTTTTATTTATTCTTAATGATAAAAAAGCTGATCATTCATTCTAGAGAACCACTGAATCTTACTTGAGTATCTATTTTCCTTCTATCTAAGGCCAATTAAAGTATTAAAAAAAACCCTAAAAATTTGTAAGCACTATTTTAGGTACTATGATGAATAACTTACAATCTCAAACTAAAAAAAAAAAAAAAAAAAAAAAAAAAGGAAGGCTGAGAAATAGTAGAACATTTATGTAGTATATGTAACTGGGAAGCAATCTAATGAAATTTTGAAAATCCTAGGATCCCAATAACATAGCATACACAATGTACACACTGACGGAGACAGTATAAGTGATGGTTCAGATAAGAAAACAATTTATTAAATCTGGCAAAGAAGCATTCAGCATGATCGAGGAATAAAAACTACTACACTACTGTGAATCATTTTTTTTATATGTGTGTAGGATTGAGTAAAACTGTCATATGTTAGTGTTATAAGCTTTTCATGGGAAAAAAAAAAAAAAAGCTTTTCATGGGAGACAGAGTATCTTGGGATCTGAGCAAAGACTCTGGCAGTAACTGAATGGTCAAAAGGTGTTTCAGTCAGATGATATAAGCAGTAATGAACTTCAAGTGAAAGTGGGCAGCCTGGAGTTTCAGACTCTAATTCTGTTACTCAAACTATATTTTATTTTATTTTATTTTTTTGTCTTTTTTGAGACAGGGTCTCGCTATGCAGTTGAGGCTGGCCTTGAGCTCACTTTTGTAGCCCAGGCTGGTCTCGAACTCGCACCAATCCTCCTGCCTCAGCCTCCCAAGTGCTGGGATTACAGGCGTGAGCCACCACGCCCGGCCTCAAACTATATTTTAGTGGTGGGAAAACTACTGAGTTTAACATTACAAACTTGTTAAGAGGGGTGGAAGTAATATAGTGCTTCTATTAAGTGCCTTCCACAGAGTAAAGTGCTGAACAAATAGTAAGGAATCATTGTAATCATCAGTAGAGAAAAACATGGAGAATACTGAGAATTAAATAAGTCAAGAATTGCCTTTTATGACACAGAATTCTCCTGGGTTGTGCACCTTTAGTCCTTACTTCTCTTTTGCCACTTGCTCCTTTTTTTTTTTTTTTTGTCTTTTGGAGACAGGGTCTCGCTATGCAGTTGAGGCTGGCCTTGAGCTCACTTTTGTAGCCCAGGCTGGTCTCGAACTCGCATCGATCCTCCTGCCTCAGCCTCCCAAGAGCTGGGATTACAGGCGTGCGCCACCACGCCACTTGCTCCTTTAATGAGAACAGAACCCATGTTCACCTAGCATCCTGATTTTCACCAAAGCGGTGTAGTCTCTCTTGATCTAGAGCCTATTATGCAGGAATTTATAGCTACGTTTTTGTTAGAGAAAAGATTTTAAAATTTCTTAATTCATTAGTTAATCCACAGTAACTCTTCTAAATCTAAAATTAAATAGATAGTAACTTTTGGCTAAAAAAGATAAGAATTAAGGAACAAAGGAAATGTGCAGCAAGGAGACAGTAGTAAAGTTAAGAAAAATTCAAGAGATAATAATAGACAAACTGAAAAACAAGGCCACAAGTTCGGGGGGGGGCAGGATGAAGAAATTTATGAACACCTATATGAAAAAAAGAGAAATGGAAAGGAACTTGATTCAAACAATCCTTAAAACAATGACTAGAGAAAAACATTGTACTTTCCTTGTTATAACATAAAAGGAAAATGAGAGCATTGGAGCAGGGAACTATGTGGAGTGAAGTAAAAGTTCTTTTGGAAAAGGTTTGCTCCCTAGATCTCAGGCCTTTATTGAAGTGGTTTTGTTGTTGTTGTTTTGTTTTGTTTTTCCTACTGAAGGGATCCTGCAGAGCAGTAATTCAGGTGTTTATAATGAATGCTTGATGCCTGCTCAGTAGTCACTTACTTGGGCAAGGCCCTCTTGTCTCATCTCTCAGAAATGTTATAAGCTAACTTGAGTGACTCTATTTTATACTATGCCAGCATTTTAGGAGCTGCTTGTTCTCTGGATCACCCTGCCCACCCCTAAACCATGAAATGTGCTAAAGCCTTTTAGGGACAAGATGCGTCCCCAGGTGTCCCAGCACTCAAACCAAGAATTGACTTAACCCCTACCCTAGTTGACACAAGCCCTCCTACCCAAAACAAACTCTACCTTTTGCCTTTGTTTGATCTGAACTCTGTTCTTACCTTTATTTGACCAAACTTTGTACTTCCCCCTTGTTGTAAGCAGACTCTGCTACCTCTCTCTATAGCAAACTGTGTGATTGTTATATTATAAAACTTTGTCCTCCCTAAACCCCAACCCTGGCCACAGATGTTCTCCCTAATTGCAGGCATGCCTGGTGCTAGATGTTCTTCCTGATTACAAGAACAAAAGGCAACTCCCGGGCCCTGCAACATTGCCTCTTCCTTCCCTCATGGTGCCAAATGTCCTTGATTACAGGATCAAAGACAACTCCTAAATCTTGCAAAGTTCCCCTCTCCAATCAAAGACAACTTCCAAGGTTCTCCCCTTTCCACCCCCACCCCTGTGGTTTCTTCCTTTAAATTCTTTGTTTCACCTCAGCAAGATGCTTCATTCTCCTGACCCATAGGAGAGTGTGGCCGCTGAGCTCAGTTAATAAATCGCTCCAAATTTTCTTTTTGGTTTTGGGTCTTTGTTTTCTTCGCAATGTGCAACAAGAAACAAAATCCAGGGCTCTTGGCATTTCTTCAACAAGTTGAATATATCTAGCTGATAAATGCAAAGTCTTATTAGAAGATAAAACACAGAACATGACCATATGGGTAAAGGTTTCAAAGTTTATACCTGGTCCTTTGATGATGATTACTATGAAGTTTAGAAAGCACAATTTTTTTTTCCCCAGAAACAGATGTTGGGTTCCTATAGACATAGAAAAGACAACTTAATAATTGACAATGAAGAAGGCAGGATTTCTATGACTATACTGTGAACCTTAACCACTGAAATAAGATTGTTGTAGATTCCCACCATCACAGCTCTGTACAAATTCTTCTGTTTGAGAACCAGTCACTCCCACTCCTTCTTAGAGAAATCTACAACTACATCTTTGAAATCAAGTGCTACAATGATAAACCCAAATAAATGTTAATGATGAGTTTTTAAAATAGAAACCCTTTGTTGCAAGGAGAAAGGTTTATTTCAGGGTATGGGACATACAACAAAATTTTACAGGTGCCTGGCTATGGGACAGGAGGAAATAACATGGAAATAAATAACTAAAGCCAAGTAACAACAGGCTCATAAAAACTATTATTGCTTAGCTGGGCGTGGTGGCACACGCCTGTAATCCCAGCACTCGGGAGGCTGAGGCAGGAGGATCAGTGCAAGTTCGAGACCAGCCTGGGCTACAAAAGTGAGCTCAAGGCCAGTCTCAACTGCATAGCGAGACCCTGTCTCAAAAAGACAAAAAAAAAACTATTATTGCTTAGTAACAAAAATTCCTATGAGCTTCAAATAACAAATAGCAAGGAATTACATTAATAACCTAGAATAATAGACATCATAGGATTTTCTGTGACATCACTGAGAGGTGACTCCAACCTGGCATGTCTAACTCTAGGCCTATTATTACAATGAGCAAAATCGGGGTTTTGTTTTATTTTTTATTTTTTAAATTTTAAATTTTATTTCATTATTATTTTTTACAACAGCTAATATATTACCTAATGTAAGTTGGGGTTTTGGTGAGCTGTTTATTTTATGTTTACTTTTGCTTTGCTTTGTTTTGTTTTGTTTTGAGATAGAGTCTCTCTTTGTAGTCTAGGCTGTCCCTGAACATACTATGTAGGTAGGCTGGCTTTGAACTTGTAGCAGTCCTCTTGCCTCAGCCTCCTGAGTGCTGGTATTGCAGGTATGCACCACCATATCTGGCCTGTGTTTACTTTTTGCAGAGGATATTTTGAGATGCATTTCCCATCAGGTTACAGTGAAAGAAGTTGTAAGCTGGGGTTTTGGTGAGCTGTTTATTTTATTACTGAGCTCAGGACTGTCAGTTCTGACGCAGGAGAAGACTAAACAGTGGCTAGCCCAGGAAACGGGGCTTTTAAATCACGGAACCACATCTAGTTTGGTAAACAAATTCATCATCTGACACAGGAAAATGCTTTCAGGTGAGTGTTACCATTAATCAACCCAAATTTTCTGGGGGCGTTGTTTAGTTTCTGGTTCTCTTGTACCTGAGTACATGCAGCCTTGCATAGACTGAAGTTACACAAGATTTCTTTTTTGCTTTTTTTGCTGGCTCAGGCTGCCTTAAGGTGTGTCTGGTAAGGCATGTGGCACTGGGATCAAACCCTGGTCCTGTGCCTGACTATGTTTTGCAGAGCAGGCCCTTAAACAACTGAGTTAAGCTGAGGCCTCCCCACCCCCACCTGCTGAGATTACAAGGTGTTAAACCCATTCATTTCCCTTTTGAAGTCATCTCTGTTAACTAACTTTGTTTACAGGAATTAGATTAGGAAGGGGAGGGAGACAGTTACTCTTACTAAACAGCCTTGAACAGAGGGTGAGAACACATTCCTTTGAGTAGATAGTAGGAAGCATAAGGGAACCTAACAGTTTTCTATAGTTGCAGCACAAAATTCAGTTGATCCCATTACATACAAGCCAGGAATTATATATCCCTAGAATTATTTCAAGGATAATGGATCTCTCCTACCTGAGAGCCCACTGTCCCTTTTAGGGCTCTCCTGAATAGCATACTCCCATGACAGTGTCTTGCTCCCCACTCCATATCCACATTTTCATAATACCTACTGACTCATACTTACTCAAAGCATTCAAGGGCCACTCCACAGAAAGAAATTTTTGAGGCTAAATAATCCTGACTAGATTCACCATACATTCAGTTGTATGACTGATACACACAAACTCAATAGTGTTTAGTGGGGCACAAACAGATCTGTGCACACAGAGTACTTAGCCAAACTGCACTATTAATTCCCATTAACCTCAAGGGCCCAGTTCTCTCCTCTTTATTTCTACTTTCTTGTACAAAGTCTTGGAAAAAACTAAGAATATGGCACTGATAATTCCTTCCCATTTGAGGATGACAATAAACATACTGACTGAGCAATATTATGTATAAATATTCTGTGTATCTTTATTTTGCTGAGGATATGTAAAAGTTAAGCATATTAAAAGTAGATAAAATAGCATTATAAATGTCCAGATATATCAGTTACCAGTGCATATGTACACTAAGCTGTATGCTTAAGCCGCTTGTTAAAATCCATTATTCTAATTTAAAACAGATAATTGATCACTTTCTCAAATTCATTATCAGGAAACAGCATAAATTTGTTAAATCCAAAGCCTTTTCACTTCTAACATTGTCTCTCATTGTTCTTTGGATTTCATGGTTTCTTATTTCATTGGAGGAATTATTTGAGCACTGCCCTATGAGGCATAACATGCTTTCTGCCCTCTGTTTTACTGATACAAAGTACAAAGTATCTTTCCATAAATTGTATTGTAAGACTGAAGTAAGGCTGGACTTCAGTATTTGTTTAGTTTGGCTAAGCAAATGCTTTCATTAAAAAGTATTTAGAAGACTTCATTCAGTGAGCATGTTAACATATAACTCTAATTGTAGCACTCAAGAAGCTGAGGCAGAAAAATTGAATGGGTAAATTGCCCAGCCTGGGCAATAGTGAGACCCCCTCTCAAAATTAAAAAAAAATTATAAAAATCATATGGAACTGTAGCTCAGCATGAATTCCTTCAAGAATCTCCATCTTACCAACCTCCAGTGTAGTGCTGAACAGAAATTACCAAAGTGGACATCCTTGTCTTATTTTTGACAGAGGGGAAAAATAGCCAATCTTTCTTCATTAGTTGTGGGGTGTCTTAGTTACTCTTCTATCATTGCTGGGACAAATACCCGACACTCAAAATGAAGGAAGGAAAGGTTTATTTAGCTCACAGTTTGTGGAGGTTTCAGTTCCTATTCGGCTGGCTCCAAGGCTAAGTGGCACATGGCAGAGAGCAAGAGTTCATGGTGGTGGAACAGTAACAATGGCAACAGAAGCAACGGAACAACCAGGGGAGCACAGAGCAGCAGCCTAAGCCTGTGTCTCTGTCTCTCTTTATATTACATTCAGGCTCTCTGCCTCACCCTATCCACCTTAGGCTACACCCATAATCCCAAAAAAGCACTTAGACCCATAATCCCATCAGTACTAAAACACATAATCCCAGGGATCATGAATCAAGTCTCAAACTCTAGAAGTCCCACCCCCATGATTGTGTGAGGCTTTGTGGGGACAATTAGACATAAACCATAACATGGGGTTTTCTCAGATGACTTATCAGATTGTGGAAATTCTTTTACTTCCAGCTGTCAGACTATGGATTTATTTGTCTCATAATGAAAGAGTACTGGATTTTTTCCCCTGTCTTTTCAAATGACTGTGTGCTTTCTAATGGTTGGTTGCATCACATTTACTAATTTTGGGCTGTTGAGTCATCATCGGCACTCTTGGGATAAATCCTGCTCAGTCATGCTATATAATAAATACAATTTCTGTGCCACTGGATTTGGTACCAGTATTGCATATATATTCTTATGAGATATTTTGCTAGTTTATCTTAATTGTTCATTTGAATGGACTGAAACACCTAGAGAGGTGCCTCCATCTGGGGGCCCTGTACTCATCAGTGGATTAATCCATTGATGTTTATACGTGAAATGCTGATAGAATTTAAGTACTGGGGTCAGCCTTTGGAGATTATATCTCTCCCTGGTACTTTTTGTGCTCTGATTCTTGCCTGCCATGAAGTAAGTACATTTGTTCCACCATTTTCTTCCACTATGATGTTCCTGCCTTGGAGTCAGCAAACCACAGATTGAAATCTCTGAAACTCTGAGCTGAAATAAAACTTCTCTTTTAGATTGCCTGGGTCCCAGAAACAAGAAGAATGACTAATACAAATAACATATACAGATATGCTTCAATGGGTTTCAGTATCTGGGTAATACCACCTCCTAAAATAAGTAAGAAGCCTGACAGTATCTTTTAATTGCAGAGTAGAAACTAGATAAATTCAGAATAGTTTGAGTTTTCCTGAATCACCTTAGGTTCTGAAAGGCAAAGAAGGCTTAACTATTCCAGGGGGTCAAATTATGAAAAACATGTTCTAAATTTGAACAGAAAAATAAAAACTACCATTACTCACTTTTGTTTTTCATAAGAAACTGCCAGTTACAATTGTTTCAGAAAAATCTATTTCATGCCATGAAAATTAAACTAGAAAACTGTATTAGTTTATGCTCAAGTGGCTTGAGCATAAAAGCTTAGTGTACCTTATCAGTGGTAACTGATATATCTGGACATTTATAATGCTATTTATCTACTTTTACTATGCTTAACTTTTACATATCCTCTGCAAAATAAAGATACACACAATACCCATACATAATATTGCTCAGTCAGTATGCTTTTCATCATCCTCAAGTGGGAAGAAATTATCAGAGTCTTATTCTCAGTTTTTTCAAGATTTTGTACAAAAAAGCTATATATATATATACATATATATATGTATGTATACATATATATATGTATATATATATACGTATATATATATATATATATATTAATGTAATCAGCAAAATTCCTCTACATACTAAAAACATCGCTAGAAGATATCGGAGAAGATGAAAATTCTGTCAACATTCCAACATGAATAAAAAATAATTTATGATTCAACTGCTCTGTCGAAGAGCACATGGACAAATACCAGAGGTCATGAAAGGGACAGTAGGGGGGATGATCTAGCATGGTAGAGGCCCTTGATTCCATCCATAGCACTGCAATAAATAAATAATACAATTTCCTACAGGCACCCATCTCCTGTAGTGATCTCCATGTACGTGGACTCACCCCAGTCCACTCACACCTAGACTCAGCCAACAGAGTGTATTTGCATCTGTCTTAGACTCACTGTCTGGATACTGAGGCCTCCTCAAATAGAGGAACTTTCAACAGGGATTTACATCATCCCTCTTAGGTCTCAAATGGCTAGAGCATTGACAGGAAGTTGCCTAGAGTATATGGTTTCAGGAAAATATAATCTAAGGTCTGAACATCCTTTCACATAGCAGAAACAAAGACCCTCATTTTGGAGCCTTTCTTAAGATTTCCATTGCTGTGACTGTTCTAGAACAATGAAAGTCACAAGAAGAATGACAGCAAGGCTGGATGAAATCAGCCACGGGGGTCTCAAACGTCCGCCTGAGTCCTGAACTGAGCACACTCAGTATATTTATTTTATTTATTTATTTATTTATTTTGTCTTTTTGAGACAGGGTCTCGCTGTACAGTTCAGGCTGGCCTTGAGCTCACTTTTGTAGCCCAGGCTGGTCTGGAACTCTCACCGATCCTCCTGCCTCAGCCTCCCGAGTGCTGGGATTACAGGTGTGCACCACCACGCCCGGCTACAGTATATTTATTGACAAGCTTAGAAAATATTAATCATTGACAAAGGTCAAATCACAAGATCCTAGTCAGTCACATATTACAGTTACCTTATCCAAGATTTCCTCCTCTGATCTCTTAAAATAATTAAGATTATTCTGAGAAAACAAATGGGATTGTTCTGGCCTGACAGCTTGCTGCCAGGTGAACATCATCTTCTTTATCTTATTTGAAGTTTGTCTTCAGAGATCTTATGAATCATGCAGCATGTAACAATACATTACAGAATTGGGAATGTACTACCAATGTGTTTTGAAATTGCTGTGTTATTTCTTATTAAAAGTAATAAAGAGTTCGATCGGTAGCGGGAGCGGAGAGCGGACCCCAGAGAGCCCTGAGCAGCCCCACCGCCGCCGCCGGCCTAGTTACCATCACACCCCGGGAGGAGCCGCAGCTGCCGCAGCCGGCCCCAGTCACCATCACCGCAACCATGAGCAGCGAGGCCGAGACCCAGCAGCCGCCCGCCGCCACCCCCCGCCGCCCCCGCCCTCAGCGCTGCTGACACCAAGCCCGGCACCACGGGCAGCGGCGCAGGGAGCGGCGGCCCGGGCGGCCTCACATCTGCGGCGCCTGCTGGCGGGGACAAGAAGGTCATCGCAACGAAGGTTTTGGGAACAGTAAAATGGTTCAATGTAAGAAACGGATATGGCTTCATCAACAGGAATGACACCAAGGAAGATGTATTTGTACGCCAGACTGCCATAAAGAAGAATAACCCCAGGAAGTACCTTCGCAGTGTAGGAGATGGAGAGACTGTGGAGTTTGATGTTGTCGAAGGAGAAAAGGGTGCGGAGGCAGCAAATGTTACAAGCCCTGGTGGAGTTCCAGTTCAAGGCAGTAAATACGCAGCAGACCGTAACCATTATAGACGCTATCCACGTCGTTGGGGTCCTCCATGCAATTACCAGCAGAATTACCAGAATAGTGAGAGTGGGGAAAAGAATGAGGGATCGGAGAGCGCTCCCGAAGGCCAGGCCCAACGACGCCGGCCCTACCGCAGGCGAAGGTTCCCACCTTACTACATGCGGAGACCCTATGGGCGTCGACCACAGTATTCCAACCCTCCAGTGCAAGGAGAAGTGATGGAGGGTGCTGACAACCAGGGTGCAGGTGAACAAGGTAGACAAGTGAGGCAGAATATGTATTGAGGTTATAGACCGCGACTCCGCAGGAGCCTTCCTCACCAAAGACAGCCTAGAGAGGATGGCAATGAAGAAGATAAGGAAAATCAAGGAGATGAGACCCAAGGTCAGCAGCCACCTCAACGTCGGTACCGTCGCAACTTCAATCACCGACGCAGACGCCCAGAAAACCCTAAACCACAAGATGGCAAAGAGACAAAAGCAGCCGATCCACCAGCTGAGAATTCGTCCGCTCCCGAG
>PVJA010021517.1:16876-29183 GCA_004027025.1 Myocastor coypus | reverse complement strand
GACTGGGTGTGGTGGCACGTGCCTTTAATCCCAGTTCTTGGGAGGCTGAAAAACAGGAAGGATCACTACAAGACCGATCTGTGTAGTGAGACCCTGGTGATCCTGTACTAAATACATTAAAAAAAATAAAAGCATCATACCAAATAATATATGCACCCATATGTTTATGGTATGTGTAGCAGCACAGTTTGTAATAGCCAAATCTTGGAAACAGGTGGAGTACCACTTTGCCATAAAGGAAAGGCTAAAGACATTTCTAGGAAAATGGATGCATTGTAAGTCCGTATACTTTAAATGGAATAAATCAGACACACATGTGTAAATACATTTTTTTCTGTGGTGTGAGAAAATAGAAGTGTAAATAAGGACCAAAATGTATAATAGGTATTGTGAAACAGGAAGACACTTAAAATTGGGAAGGGAATGAGGGAAAGGGGGAGGAAAAGGAAAAAAGGGAAAAATAAAAAAAAGAGAGAGAGATAGAGAAAAAAAAAAGGAAAACATGGAAACAAAGCTTTTTTTAAGTGGGCAGGGAGGAAGGATTGAAGGGAGGGTAGGGGAACGAATGGGAAAAGAAACACATTATGTACAGATACACATTCTCTATGATGGATGTGATCATTACATCTAAAATGTGCCAATAAAATCTGACTACTACTCAAGCTGGAAGCAGATGATGGCATCATCCACACAGTGTTGATTTTGTGGGTGTGCAGAATGCAAGAGTTGTGGGATCAGTAAGGCTTCCCACCATACTTCAAAAGAAGTCCTGTGTTACCAGGTGGTGTGCCCCTGAGAGGACAGTTGATGAAGTAGCAAGAGTAAGGTAGAAAGTTCAGTGGAGCCGGGCGTGGTGGCTCACGCCTGTAATCCCAGCACTTGGGAGGCTGAGGCAGGAGGATTGATGTGAGTTCGAGACCAGCCTGGGCTACAAAAGTGAGCTCAAGGCCAGCCTGAACTGCATAGCAAGACCCTGTCTCAAAAAGACAAAAAAAAAAAAAAAAAAAGAATGTTCAGTGGAGACCCCAGGAAGCTGAAAAAGCCAGCCATGTGGATTGTTTGAGGAAAGCCACAAAGAGTGAGCAAAACTAGCTCAAGAAAGATACCTTTGGGGACAGATGAGATGACTCAGTGGTCTGAAGTGTCTGCTTAGGCAAGCTTAGGCAGCTGCAGGGACTGTGATTGGATCCCTGGCACCACATGCTGTGTCAGCTCCACTCCCAGGGCAGGCTAGCTGGCCATAATACAAAAAAAAAAAAAAAAAAAAGACACCTTTAGGGCTACAGTTACAGGTGGCTGAGCCACCATGATGCCTGGAATTCACATTTCACCACAGCTTGCCCTGGGGGCTGGATATGGAACCATAAGATTTAATATTTGCCCTGCTGGATTTTAGTTTTACTTTGGTCTCATTAGTTTTTGTCCCTACATTTCATTTTGGAATGGGAGTGTCTAGCCTGTGCTGTTGTACATTGGCAACATTTAACTCTCTTGTTTTGTGTTTATAGGGGATCACAGCTAAGAGTTTGCTTTGAGTTTCAGAGCAGACTTTGGACTTGAACTTTTCAGCAAAGCTGGACCAGTTAGGATTTTGGTAACTAAATGCTTTTTTTGGAGAGAGAATTTTGCTATGTAGTTCAGTCTGGCCTTGAACTTACTATGTAGCCTTGCTGGCCTTAAACTTGTGATCCTCTCATCTCAGCCTACTGAGTGCTAGGATTACTGGAGTATGCCACCACTCCTGGCCTAAACACATTTTGCTTAAGCAGTCTTTTGTCCATGAGTCTTTTGCGGGCGGGGGGTGGGAATGTTTAGTCTGTATCTGGATGCTCCTCCTCAAAGTCTCACATGCTCCTGACATGGATTTTTTGAAAGGTGACTGGATCATGGGGGTATCATAGCTGATCTGCTGTTAGGAGAAGAGGTTTGCCCAGAAAGGCAGGGTCACTGGGGGCCAGCCTAGAAGGGTGTACTCCCTTTAGCTTCTGCTCCCTGGCTAGTACAACGGGAATACTTTTTCTCTGTTATGTTTCTCTACCACGTTATTTCTTCTTATGAGCTTCTCAACCATGAACTGAAACATGAGCCGAAATAAATCTCTCCTCCTTTAATTTGTGCGTGTCAGATATTTTGTCTCAGTGAAGAGTAAGCAATATATACATATATATATATATATTACATTTACATATTCAACACTGTAATGAATACCCTTGTACCCTTGTATGTATTTGTCTGGGTACTGATATATATATATATATATATATATATATATATATATATTTATTTATTTATTTTCACTGGGATGCTAACTCAGGACTTCACACTTGCCAGGCAGGTGCTGGGCCACTGAGCTATATCCCTGGCCCCCAAAAACATCTTTTGTGCTGAGTGTGGTGGCATATGCCTGTAATTCCATCACTTGGAAAGTTGAGGCAGGAGTATCACAGAGAGGTTGAGGCCAGTCCCAGCTAAATAGTAAGTTCAAGGCCAGCCCAAACTGTATTGAGAGACCCTGTCTCAAAAAATAAAATTGTATGTGTCAAATTCCTCAAAATATAAAAGTATAAATGTTATAGGATATGTATACTTAGAATTTTAACTTTTTTTTTTTTTTTTGGTACTGGGAGTTGAAATAAATAAATAAATAAATAAATAAATAAATAAATAAAAATAAATAAAAAATATATATAATGTGTGTGTGTAGGGTCTCACTATACAGCTCAGACTTGTTTTCGTTGCTGGGATTATAGTTGTGCACCACATGCCTTGTCTTGGTGGCCAGCTCAGCACACCTGAGGGCGGGGCTGCTGTGGCACTTAGATTGAACCCTGGTCCTTGCACTTACCTACACAGGCACTTAGTCCACTGAGCTATCTCACTGGCCCTCAGCTCATAGGTTAAAAGAATATTTCAGTGTTTTAAAAACTGTACTTCTCTGATTACTATAGGTTTTTTTTGATATAGGGTCTTGCTAAGCAGTTTGAACTCATAGTGATCCTTCTGTCTCAGCCTCCCTAGTGCAAGAATTACAGGTGTGTGCTACCACACCCAATTCCAGGACCAGCACATCAAAATTGGGACCTTGTATTTGCCAGGCAGGTGCTTATGCCTCCGACTTATCTCCCCATCCTCTAATTACTATAGCTTTTTAAAAAATTACTATAACTTTAAGGTTCTATTGTTTAGTCTTTTGCAGATTCCCCTACTGATCCCTTTTGATGGGGCTATTTATCTTTTACTTATTGATTTGAAGGTAGATATGTATTTATCTGCAAATCTATATGAAATATATAATACAAAATATATATAAATACTTGTATTTATTCCTAACTTTTTGTGACACATGCTCCTATTACTTTTGAATCTGTTTTCTGTCAATGTCAGGTTTCAGATTTCAACTTCTCTTCTAAACCCACTCACTTTTTTTTTTTTTTGTCTTTTTGAGACAGGGTCTCGCTATGCAGGCTGGCCTTGAGCTCACCTTTGTAGCCCAGGCTGGTCTCGAACTCGCACCAATCCTCCTGCCTCAGCCTCCCGCGTGCTGGGATTACAGGCGTGCGCCACCACGCCCGGCTCCCACTCACTTGTTTTCCAGGCTGGTCTCATTCTTTTCTTCAGATTTTAAAACTCTGCCACTTTTGCATCTCTAGAGTCTTCCACTTCAAGATACTGACTTAATTTGTCAACTTGCCTATTCAGCCTCCATACTGGGGAGACCAGTTCGTTGTTCACCCTCTTGTGTTAGTCCTCTAAGTAGTATGATCAAGAAATTAGTAACAGTGTTCTATAGCTTCCTGAAAGTTTATGCCTTCCAGCTTCAGCTAGGATCTCAGAGCATTTGATAATCTTTTTATTCATGCCAACTTGATTTCCCAACCAATTACTTTGGCCTGTACAGTAGACCTAATCTCTCTTTTGAAATTTCACCCCTTATTAAATGTCCTGAAGAACCTCAACTTCAAAATGTCCACATATATTATTAGTAAAAGGATGCCTTGGTTTTCCTTATTTCACCTAGGCTTAACCTCGTTTCCTCAGCCACATATTGAATTGCATTTTTTAAATTTTTTATTTTTTATTGTTTTCATACCGAGAATCAAACTCAGGACTTTGTGCTTGCCAGGCAGGTGCTTATGCCACTAAGCTATCACCTCATTGAATTGCATTTTTTAATTTCCCTTTTCTACAAGCCCAAACTATAGGCATACTTTATTTAAAACTGTAAATAAAAAAGAACAAAAGAAAAAAAAAAGACATTTTACTATTTCTACTCAGGTTTTATTTATTTACTTTTTCTTATTTACTTTTTTAAATCTAAAGACAAGGTCTCACTCTGTAGTTTAGACTAGTCTCAAACTCAACTTGTCTTCAACTCATGGTGATCCTCCTGCCTCAGCTTCCCAAGTGCTGGGATTACAGGTGTAAGTCATCATGCCTGGTGCACCTTTATCCAGTTTGACCTTCAGCTATCATTTGATTACTTGCTCATCATTGCCATGTGTGTTTGAAAGTGATCTATGATTACTAACCGGTCATTATTGTTCACATCTAGATGTCTCCCAAAGCCTTCTGCAGTCATAGGTGGTTTTTCTGAAAGAAGATTGGGTTGGGAGGCAGGTGGGGGGGGTGCCCCCAGCCCCCTGCACCGTAACTTCTGGTTGGGAGATGAGCGTGGGCCACTGTGGTGTGACCTGCCCTCTCAGCTTCATGGCCACAGTGACAGGAGCTTTTCCTCTGCTATGCCCTTCTGCCATGGTGTTTAGCTTTGGAGCCAGCCGACCATGGGGAGATGCTGTGGGATAAAATCAACCTCTCCTTTGAGTTGCTCGTGTTGAGTATTTTATCCTAATGACAAAAAGTGACTAAGACACTGTATTACTTTCTGTCCACTTCACCCACTTCCAGTTGCATTTCTTGGATTTGCTCATTGACCCTTATGTTCCCTAATATGAAATAAGTGGTGTTCTTGTCCAAATTGTTTTTCTTCGTGCTTTAGTTCAAGGCCTTCCCACTGAGTTACAGCCCAGTCCCTCTTAAAATTTTTTATTTTGAGACAAAGTCTCACAAATAGCTGAATTACCCAGGATGGGCTCAAACTTCTGATATTTTGTGTTTTGTTCTTTTCTTTTTGCCTTGAACTCAATATGTAGGGCTGGCTGACCTCAAACTTGAGGTAATTTTCCTGACTCAGCCTCTGAGTGCTGTAATTACAAAATATGTGTCATCACATGTGACTTGTTTTGTTTGCTTACTTTTTGAAGCAGGCTCTACTATACAGTTCAGGTTGGCCTTGAACTGTGTAGCCCAGAATGGCCTTCAATTTGAAGTGATCCTCCTGCCTCAGCCTCTGCAAGTACAGGTATCACAGCTTGTACCACCATGCCTGACTTGCCTAAATATTTTTGTTGAAACTCCTTTGGCTTCCTATTGTTAGATTCTTTCCATGTCATCTCTTAAACTTCCTCCATAATCTGAGAGAAATATTTCTTCATCTTTATTGGTACATGTTTGTAGTGCATGACTACATCATCATAGGGAGTTGGCACATGTATATAACATATTTTTTATATCCACTGTCCAAATCTCTTGATCCTCTTCCTATTTACAAAAGATCTAGGTTCATGTTAAAACAAGCATTTCTTGAGTCATTCTTTTTATTTCCTTCTCTCTCTCTCTCTCTCTCTCTCTCTTTAAATAGACACTTTGAGTTTGTCATAACCAAATCTTGGAAGCAGCCCACATACCCATCAACTGATAAATGGATAAAGAAGATGTGGATTTTTTATATAATGAAGTGCTACTTTGTCATAAAGAAGGCTAAGCCTGAAACATTCCTAGGTAAATGGGTGCACCTTGAGTCCATATTCTCTTTTTTTTTTTTTTTTTTTGTCTTTTTTGAGACAGGGTCTCACTATGCAGTTCAGGCTGGCCTTGAGCTCACTTTTGTAGCCCAGGCTGGTCTCGAACTCGCACCGATCCTCCTGCCTCAGCCTCCCGAGCGCTGGGATTACAGGCATGAGCCACCACGCCCGGCTTGAGTCCATATTCTTAAGTGAAATAAATCCAACACATATATACTTACCACATTGTTTCATTGTTTTGTCTTTTTGAGACAGTCTTGCTATGCAGTTCAGGCTGGCTTTGAGCTCACTTTGTATACCAGGCTGGTTTTGAACTCTCAATGATCCTCCTGTCTCAGCCTCCAGAGCTAGGATTATGGGTGTGGGTCACCTTGTCCACATTGTTCCTCTGCTGTGAGAAACTTAAGACGTAAATATGGACGAAAATGTATACTAGGTGTTGTGAAATGGGAAGAAAGTCTTCAAATGGGGAGTGGAATAAGGGAGGGGGAGAGGGAAAGGAAAGAAGGGAAAAGTAAAAAAAAACAATGAGAAGGGGCCAGCAAGAGGGTTCAGTGGTCTGAAGCACCTGCTTAGGAAAGCTTAGGCAACTGCAGGGACCATGGCTCGATCCCAGGCACCACATGTTGTGCCAGACCCACCCCCAGGGCAGGCTGAGCCAGCCATAATAAATAAATAAATAAATAAATAAATAAATAAGATTAAGGAAGGGTCCGGGTGTGATAATGCATGCCTGTAATCCCAGCACTTGGAAGGCTGAGGCAGGAAGATCAGTGCAAGTTTGGAACTAGCCTGGGCTACAAAAGTGAACTCAAGGCCAGCCTAAACTGCACAGTGAGACCCTGTATCAAAAAGACACACACACACACACACACACACACACACACACACACACACACACAAAGATTAAAAAAATGAGAGAAGGGAAAAAATGGAAATAAAGTTTTTATAAGTGAGGAGGAAAGGAGGAGGTGCTGAAGGCAGGATAGTGGAATGGGTAAAAATAATCAAGTTATAGCATGTACAGGTACACATCTTCTATAATGAATATGATCATTATGTATATCTAAAATGTACTGATAAAATCTAGTTAAAATAATACACAGGTGCTTTAACCAGCTTTAAGCATCTTTAAAAAAACAAATTCTTTTAAAAAACCCTTATACTGGGTATGGTGGTGCATGTGTATAATCTCAGCAGCTGGAAGGCTGAGGCAGGAGGATTGCCATGAGTTCAAGGCCAGCCTAGGCTACCTAGTGAATTTAAAGCCAGTCTTGACTACAGAGGGAGACCCTGTTTCCATCAATCAAAAGGAAAGTAGCATTTTTACATGGCTGTCCCATCAACCAATCCAATTTCAAAGGAACTTCCATACTTCCTGTCTCTGTTACAGAAATCGAAAAGCATTTGACAGCATGGCTACTTTTTAGTCCATATTTAGCTATAGGATACTTTTTTCTGGTTATTTGTCAACAATAGTGTTTGTGCCGGGTGTGGTGGCGCACGCCTGTAATCCCAGCACTCGGGAAGCTGAGGCAGGAGGATTGGTGAGTCCGAGACCAGCCTGGGCTACAAAAGTGAGCTCAAGTTCAGCCTGAACTGCATAGCGAGACCCTGTCTCAAAAAGACAAAAAAAACCCAAAAAACCAAAAAAACCCCAATAGTGTTTGTGACAATTATTATTATTATTTTTAGTTTCGTTGATATTCACCACATCCTTGTGATTTTTCCTCTGGATTTCAGCAGTACTTACTTACCTACTTGGCTTTCCCAGGCCTTTCCTTTCACTTAAATAACCTGCATTTGCATTCCTTAAAATTTTAACCTCTTATGAGTAAGGCTGACAGATAAAATCTCAGTCATTCTTTAGTGCGCGCTATTGCAGTTTCTGCACACCTTAGTTCTTCAGCATGTTCTTTCATCTTCCCTTTCCTCTATTACTCAGCCCAGGCTCACTCCACAGAGCCAGTTTCTCCCTCTCTCTTCACCTTTACAGTTTTCAAATAAATTTTACTACTGCTTAGAAAAATTCTTTAGTGTGAATGTTTCTTATGCAATGCTTGAATCATACATTTTCCCCCTCGATTAAACTCAGTTTGGTTTGCCCTCAAGCTACAGCCTCAGCTCTCTTTTATGTTTCATTTCAGGCTAGGGTTTTGGGAGCTGCCTAGGCCAGCCTTGAACTTGTTATATTCTTGTCTCAGTTTCCAGAGTAGGTGGGATTGCAGATGTGTGCCACTGTGGATCATACCTATATAATTTTGTTTATCCACGTTAAATTATCATTCTATTTTTATTCGTAAATCAGACAATTTTCTTCTTTCTTTCTTTCTTTCTCTTGTCTTTTTTGAGACAGGGTCTTGCTATGCTGTTCAGACTGGCCTTGAACTTGCTTTTGTAGCCGAGGCTTGTCTCGAACTCACACCGATCCTCCTGCCTCAGCCTCCCAAGTGCTGGGATTACAAGAGTGTGCCACCACGCCTGGCTCTAATCAGCCAATTTTCTCTCTCTTTTATCTTTGAGACAGGGTTTAGCTGTGGGGTGCAGGCTGTCCTTGAACTCACTTATGTAGCCCTAGTTAGCTCTGAATCCATGTTGACCCTCCTGCCTCAGGAGGGATTATGCTGGGATTAGTGGTGTGCCCCACCAACCACCACGCCCAGCCCAAATCTGGCAATTCTATCTATGGATACTTCATAAAACTTTGACAATTTCAAAGACTACTGTTATGAGTAAGTAAATTCATGTATGATGGGCTAGAGATGTAGTTGAGCAATAGAGTGCTTGCATCATATGTGAGAGACATTGGACCAATCTCTAGCCACCAAAAACCAAACCTAAACAAAAATGTTGCTTTACCATAATGGTTAATATAACAGTATATACAAGAGTTAAAACAAGGTTTTTTGTTGCTGTTTTTTTTTTTTTTTTTTTTTTTTTTTTTTTTTTTTTTTTTTTTTTTTTTTTTTTTTTTTTTTTTTTTTTTTTTTTTTTTTTTTTTTTTTTTTTTTTTTTTTTTTTTTTTTTTTTTTTTTTTTTTTTTTTTGAGGCAGGGCCTCTCTATGTAGTTCAGGCTGTCCCTAAACTCACTGTATAGGCCAGCATGACCTTGAACTCACAGCAATCCTACTGCCTCAGTGTCCCAAGTTCTGGGATTATAGGTACAATAACCAGCAACAATTCCAGTTAATATCAGTAATATTATCTGTTTAATATCATAAACTAAAAATATGCCCATAAAACATATTTTCCAGGCTTTGCAATTAATTCTCTCTCTCTCTCTCTCTCTCTCTCTCTCTTTCTCTCTCTCTCTCTCTCTTTCTTTTCTGGTACTGGGGATTGAATACAAGGCCTTTGGACTGAGTTATGTCACCATCTCTTTTCATATATTATTTTGAGATAAGATCTTATTGAGTAGCTAAGTTACCCAGGGTGAGCTCCAATTTGGTAATCATCCTGCCTCAGCCTCCCAAAGTGCTAGGACTACAGGCATATAGTAATATCCAGCATGACCAATTTAATTTTTAGCTCTACCAAAATTATAAAACTTTATTTGCAGAGTTTGTTGCATATGGCAAGGGCTGTCTGATGGCTACTTGCTAATTCTCAATAGTTAGAGCTACAATGGATCTATTAGCTTGGAGAATTACTAGCTAATTATTAGCTATTAGATTCTAAGAGTAAGTATACAGAGTAATCTTGAAAGTTTCAATTTGAGAAAGAGCAGGAATTATATTCATTTTCATTGGTTGCATTTAGTTCTTGAGCATATTTTTTCCCCATTCTGTTGCAATATTTGGACTTGGTTTAGAGTATGTTCATGTTCAATATTGTGTCATTCAGGTTTTTTTCTCTGATGAATAAATAAAACTGTCATGTGTTGGGAAATAGTACACTCTTGGCAGTCAAGAGGTTTGTATCATCTTCGATCTTACAAAATTTTGACATTTTGCCAGATGGTGGAGGTGCTACTGGAGAGGCTGAGGCATGAGGATCACAAGTTTGAGACTAGTCTGTGGAACATTTTTTTATCTCAAAAAAAAAAAAAAAAAAAAAAGCCACATGTGACGACACATAGCTGTGATCCTAGCCTAAGTAGGCTGTGGTAGGAGTATTGCTACAATTTTGAGGTCTGCCTGGGATACATAATAAGTGCAAGGCCAGCCTGAACTATATAGTGAGAACCAGTGGCAGAAAACCAAAAATTTAAATTAAATTAAAAATAATGGCTCAGGGGCCAGGGAGATAGCTCAGCAATCTAAGTGCCTGCCTAGCAAGTGCAGTGACCTGGGTTTGATACCCAGCACCACATGTCACATGCTGTGCTGGCCCTGCTTAGGTACACTGAGCCAGATACTGAAACCAGGCTTGGTAGTACACACTTGTAATCCCAGCACTGGGGAGGCTGAAACAGTAGGATCACTGTGAGTCTGACCTGTGTAGTAAGACCCTGTACCAAACACATAAAATTAAAGTAAGTAAACAAACAAATAAATAAATAAAATAAGGGCTCAGGATGCTGTTTAGTGCCTCTTAGGTTCAATCCACTGTACCATAAAAAAGAAAAAGTAAAGAAAAAGATCCTGATACCTACTTCTTAAGATTAAAAACCATCTGCACTGCATCTACCTCTAAGATGCAGATTTTCATTAAAAGCCTTGTGGGCAAGCCAGTCCCCCCTGAGGTTGAATCTTTTGATGCAGTGAAAGTGGTCAATGTCTTCAGCTTAAGGAAGGGATTCTTCCTGATCATCAAAAGCTGATCTGTGCTGGCACACAAGCAATCATAAGGTGCATGTACTTTGACTAAAATACTCAGGAGTCCATTGTTCTTCTCTTTGGTACTGGGGATTGAGTCTGGGCCCTGTACATGCCAAGCTACTCCTCAGTTTACATGAAGACTTTGTGGAAAAAAAGGAAGAGGTCTTACAAGCTGAAACTGAGTATTGGACAAGAAAAGTTATTTTGTATGGGTTTTGCTCTTTTGTTTGTTTTGAGACAGGGTCTTCTATGTAGTTCAAGCCTTCAGTTCATCATGTGATGCATAATGTTCAAATTGCCATAATTTGAATTTATAGCAATTTTCCTGCTTCACTTCCCCAAGTCCTAGGATTATCAGCATGCACCACCATAGCTTGTATGAATTTTTTAAAATATGCACTTAAAAATACCACATACTGCTTTAGCCATCTTTCCATCACTGATGAAACACCTGAGATCAACTGAGTCAAAAAGAAGATGGTTGTGCTGGGGAGATAGTTCAGCAGTTTAAGTGCCTGCCTGGCAAGGACCTGAGTTTGATCCCCGGTACCACATGAAATGCTGGCCCTGGAGCCCTTGACATGCTGTGCCAGCCTCAAAAGCAGGCATGGGGGTGTACACCAGTAATTCCAGCACTGAGGAGGCTGAGACAGGAGGATCACTATGAATCTGAATTGCACAGTGAAACACTGGACAAAAAAAAAAAAAGATGGTTTACCTGTTTTATGGTTAGTTGGTCACATTGCTTTGGAACTGTGTCAAGACTGCAGGCCATAGTAGAAAGTTCATGGCAGAGCAAGCGGCACACCTCATGGTGGATGGGAAATAGAGAATAGTGAGGGCCAGGGTCCTGCTATTGTCCTTAAAGATACTCCCCAATGAGTACCTTAAAGGCTCTCCCACCAGATTATGTGTGTCATCATCTGGGGAGCAAATCTATAACACATGAGTCTCTGGAGATACTGAAGATCCAAACCATGACATACGACATTTAGGGCTTGAAGTTCTAAGCTGAGGTTCATGAAAATATTGCCCAGCTAGGCCATTTTAGCAGGACCACTTGGAAGAAAAAGTTTCTGTTAATATTACCCATATTATAAAAAAGAAGCATTATCTTCAAAATTGCGATCACATCTCATCTATGATTGGCTTTTATAATTTTCTGTGAAAAGAAGGTCTTATTTACCTGTTTTATAAATACCTATTTGATTATTCTCACTGGCTCCTAGTTTACCCTTTTGTGGTGATCTTCCTGCCTAAGTCACCCAAGTGCTTGTATTTATTGTTCCTAAGTTGAATCAAAACCAGGAGAAAAAGTTATTGCAAGGACCATATCTGTTCTGAATTCAAAGCTACAATTTCATTAGACTGCTCTTAAAGTAACTCTTATCTAAACAACAAATATAATTTGAATTTTCTCTTTTGGGTTTCCTTTCTTTTTCTTCTGGATTTTCTGAGATAAGGTCTTACTATGTAACTTCAGGCTGGGTGTTATGGTTTATGTCTAGTTGTCCCCCCAAAGCCTCATGGAGTCATTGGGCAGGGACTTCTAGAGTTTGAGACTTGATCCATGATCCCTGGGATTATGGGTTTTAGTACTGATGGGATTATGGGTGGAAGTACTTCTGGGATTATGGGTGTAGCCTAGGGCGGGAGCTAAGGCGGAGAGCCTGAATGTAATATAAA
>PVJA010021517.1:0-16776 GCA_004027025.1 Myocastor coypus | reverse complement strand
TTTGGTTGGCTGCCTCTGCCACCATTTTGCTGCTGTTCTGCCGCCATGAACTGGATGCTGTCTGCTCTGTTCCGCTCACCTTGGGCCAGCCGAATATGGACTGAAACCTCCAGTAACTGTGAGCTAAATAAACCTTTCCTTCCTTCATTTTGAGTGTTGGGTATTTGTTCCAGCAATGAGCAAAAAGTAACTAATACACTGGGTTCCAATTCAATGATCTTCCTGCCTCAGCCCCCTCAATTCTGGGACAATAGACATGTACCACCAAGTCTGGCTATGTAGATTGAATTTTTTTAATCATTATTTTATTTATTTATTTTAGGGAAGAGTCTACAGGGTATTCAGGGTCTCACTACTAGATCGGACTCATAGTGAGCCACCTGTTAATAGCTTCCCAAGAGAAGGGATTACAGGCACATGTCATTATGCCCAGTTTCAGCATGGGAGTGGGGAGAGAGGCATGGGACCTGAGAACGGAACCTTGGTCCCTGCACTTGCTAAAACAGGCACTTAATCTACTGAGCTATCTTGCTCACTCACTTCATTCTTAAAGTAAAGAATTATGGCTTTGTGGACTGAGAATATAGCTTAGTGGCACAAGCACCTGTCTGGCAAGCACAAGGCCCTGAGTTTAATTCCTGGTAAAAACAAAACAAATGACAAAAACGATAACAGTTGTCTTAGTTACTTTTCTCTTGTTGCTGGGACAAATACCCGACAACCAAAATGAAGGAAGGAAAGGTTTATTTAGCTCACAATTACTGGCGGTTTCAGTCCATACTTGGCTGGCCCAAGGCTGAGTGGCGCATGGCAGATAGCACCTAGTTCATAGCAGCAGAACAGCAACAGTTTCAACAGAGGCAACTGACCAACCCAGGTAGCAGAGCAACAGCGCTAGTCTGTCTCTCTGTCTCTTTTTAAATTACATTGGGCTCTCTGCCTTAACCTATCTGCCTCGGGCCACACCTATAATTTCCAGCAGTACTCAGACCAATAACCTGATCAGTACTAAAATACATAATCCCAGGGACTCATGAGTCAAGTCTCAATCTATAGAAGTCACTGTCCCATGATTGCATGAAGCTTTGCGGGGACAAGTAGACATAAACCATAACAACAATTATGGTGTTGCTACCCCACACCTGGTGTAGAGTCTCCATATTATTTATTTACTTTTTTTTTTTTTTGGTGGGACCAGGGTTCAAACTCATGACCTTGCACTTGCCAGGCAGGAACTTGTGCCTCAGACCTATCTTCCCGGCCTGAGAGTCTCCATGTTATTCAGTGCTGTCCACTCACCAGGCAAACATCTGTCAGCAGTCATGGAGCTGACGCTGTGCTTTCATGATACAGACCATGATTCTGTGTGATATATGCTAATTTTTCAAATAGCTTGTTATTTTTCCCAAATGAAATAGCAATTTTTAAAAAAACATTGTAGCTATTTGCATAAACATTTCTGTAAATTATTTCTACCAATTTTTTTCTATAAAAAGGCATGTGAGTTTATGGGGTACAGTGGCATACACCTGTAATCTCAGGAATTTAGGAGGTTAAGGCAGGAGAACTGTAAGAGTTAGGCTGGCCTGGGCAATTTAGTGAGAGCAAAACAAAAATTAAAAGGCTGGGGCTGTAACTTAGTAGCCCAGGATTTCAATTCCTTGTTTTTTTGTTTTAAGAATCTTATTTATTTTATTTTTTTCTTGTTTCAGAACTTTTGTTTGTTTGTTTATTTATTTTTATGGCCAGCTCAGCCTGCCCTGAGGGCAGGGCTGGTGCAGCATGTGGTGCCGGGGATCAAACCGTGGTCCCTGCAGCCGCCCAAGCTTTCCTAAGCAGGCACTTTAGACCACTGAGCCATCCTGCCGGGCCCAGGATTTCAATTCCTGGTAGTGAAAATAAAAATCTACATCATATTAGGAAACATTACTTCCCATTATTCTGAAAAAGTGTATTTTACTTAGTAGAACAGCTATTGTATTTTTAAAATGCCTTGACATGGCTTTCCAAATCATCTTTGACAAAATTTCCTAACAGTGGAAGTGATTGGTGAGAGACAAATGAATCGTTGACTCAATAAAATACACTTTTTAGATATTCACAGTTATACTTCCTACTTACATTTAAATTTTTTGGCTGTTTGCATGAATTTATCACACTTAAAACCGTGTAGTTCATATCCTATATCTGCATTTGTATGTTACTGACTACTTACTTACTTTTACTGTATATTTGTGAATTAAAGTATTCTCATTACTTTTACTTTTACCTTTTTTTCTTTTTTTTTTTTTTTGCAGTACTAGGAGTTGAATCTGGGGCCTCATGCATACTGCCACTGAATTACATCCCCAGCATTGCACCACCACAATTTTTTAGCTTTTTATGTAATTTTTTTTTCTTCAGTGCTGGGACTGAACCTTGTATATGCTAGCCACTCTCTACCATTAAATTCTTCTTTTTTTTTTTCCTTTGCTGGGACCAGGGTTCAAACTCACAACCTTGCACTTGCCAGGCAGGCACTGGTGCCACAGAGCTATCTTCCCAGCCCCATCTACCATTAAATTCTTGAATTTTTACTACAAAATAGTTACAAAACAGAACAATTATGACAGTGTAAAGCCATCTATAAGCCCCCCATTTTTTTTTTTTTTTTTTTTGAGACAAGGTCTTGATATGTAGTTCAGTCTGGGTTTGAACTCATGGCAATCCTCTTGCCTTAGCATCCTGAGTGCTAGAATTGCAGGCATGTGCCGCCATTCCTGGCAGACCCTGTGCTCTGGGGGACCTGAGGTGAGAGGACAAGTTCAAGCCCAGCTGGGGTAATTAGGGACTTAGTGAAACTGTCCAAAAGTAAAGAATAGAAAAAATGTCCTGAATGTTTTTCAGTGTGAAGGATGTGATTTTAATCCCCAGGCTCACACTCAACCAAACAACACAAGAGCAACTTTTTAAATGTACTTTTTATTTTTATTTTTGTTTTATTTATTTTTGTCTTTTTGAGACAGGGTCTCTCTATGCAGTTCAGGCTGGCCTTGAGCTCACTTTTGTAGCCCAGGCAGGTCTCAAACTTGCACTGATCCTCTTGCCTCAACTTCCCAAATGTACTTCTTTTAGTCTTTTTACTATTTTGTTTTTTGGTACCGGGAATCGAACTCTGGGCCTTGCGCTTGCTAGGAAGGCGCTGCGCCACTGAGCTACATCCCCGGCCCGCAAATGTACTTCTTTTAAATGGATGATTTTTTCCTTTTTGGTGGGTCAGAAATATAACCCAACAAAATAAAGGACAAGCATATTTATTTATTTATTTATTTATTTATTGTCTTTTGAGACAGGGTCTCGCTATGCAGTTCAGGCTGGCCTTGGGCTCACTTTTGTGGCCCAGGCTGGTCTCGAACTCGCACCGATCCTCCTGCCTCAGCCTCCCAAGTGCTGGGATTACAGGCATGCGCCACCACGCCCAGCTGGGCATTTAAAAAATGCAAATAATATTCAAATTATGTTAGAATTCCTTGGCTTTTAACTGAGATAAATGGGTCAGTGTAATCTCTGTAGTATCATATGGCAAAACCTAAGAATTCAGACAAAGATGCTCTATAGAATAATAGGAATTTTGTTGAAAAACAATTTTTTGGACACAGGGTCTCTTTGTATTCCTCGCTATGCAGCCTAGGCTGGCCTTGAACTCATATCGATCCTCCCGCCTCAGCCACCCTAGTGTTGGGAGCACAAGTGTGTGCAACCACACCTTTTGTTAACATTTTAATTAGATTAATATTAAACAGCTTGTGAAGACACGTGAAAAGCTAATGTCTCGCAGAGCTAAAACGATGGAACTAAAACAGAGATGGATGTAACGGGCTTCAGAGTTAGGCTCCAGTCTGCTTTCCACACTGTTCTTGGACTTACTGGGAGTCCCTTGCTTAACCTCTATTTCCTTACTTGTAAAGTGGAAATTCTAGTAGAATCTACCTAACAGCGTTGTGAAGATTAAATGAGTTAAAACAAATGTATGTATATATAGTGTTCCGAAGTGCAAAATACTTACTATTCTTAGAAAATAAAATGTACTGTCATCATCTTGTAACTTCTTTACTAAAATCCTGTCGCTGGTCCCTATAAAACATTGACCAAAGGAAGTTGCCCTAATCTTAGAATACCTTCTTCATCCATTGGCTCTAGTTTTGGCTGCCAGAACCCGACTTGCCAGATCAGAAGCGCAGAGTGTTTTACCCTACCAGCTCCACTGAAGCCTTTCAAAACTAAGGCACTAACTTAGTCACCACGCGAAGTTAGTTGTTAGAACATCTAGAGAGAATTTACAAAACAAATCTTCTATAAAAAAAAAATACTTAGGAAAAAAAATAAATTTTCTGTATAGAGTACACCCCGGCAAATCCAAACCCAAAACAAACTTTTTTGTAAATATCCATTTTCCTTGCTCTTCACTAACGTCATTCGATCACTGACCTCTGACGCAAAGAAGGCGGGATTGGGCTAGCAGCTGGGCTTCTTAAACCTTTCCCTGCCTTTGCTGGATGGGCTAGCCCTGCCCTTTGGTCAATTCTGCATTTCCATTGGTCAGTTTTCCAACGGGGCCGACATTCGGTGGACCGCGCCCACCCTATGGGCGGGGTGTGTCCGCAATTGGGGTGGGATGATGGGGTTAGCCTAGCCGCCATCTTGGATTCCGCGGTAGCGTTGGCGGCAGTAGGGCGCCGCTTCTGGGGAGTGGCTCCCTCTCCCCCAATCCTCCCCACCCTTGCGCTCGGTGGCAGCGGCTCCTCCCACTGGTGGGGGGGGTTGCGCGGTGGCGGCGGCGGTGGCGGCGGCATCTAGGCCATGGCGACAACTACTGCTAACCCGGGTGAGGAGGAGGAGAACTGAGGAGTCTCTAAAGGGGGAGCGGCTGAAAGGGTTGACATCTGAGGAGACCTAGGGCTGAGCGGCCGTATCTGCGATTGGAGGCGCTAGGACTGGCTGCGTCGGCCCTGGGGCTGTGGGGGAGGGGAGGGCCTGGGGGAGGGGACCGACCCTTGGGACCCGGGGAGACCCGGGGCGGACAGAGGTTGCGAGCCAGTGGAGCTTGCGGCTTCTCAGTGCCAAACTGCCCAGCAGCCGCACTCTTCGGGCGGCGTCTGGTCCTGTGATGTGGTTGTCTTTAACCCTCTGCGGGCTGAAGCTCCCCATGCCAAAAACTGCTCGCAGAAGAGTCAGTTTACTTGAGAATAGTTGGCGTCATTAACTTTGGACCACATTGCTGTTTAGCGGAGGTGTGTGTTCCAAACACTTCTAGCGTTTAGATTTTTATATGAAATGCAGTGTTCTATAAATATGCTGTGATTTTCAGGGCTTTACCTCCCACCGCGCCCCGCCCCCTCGGGCTATACTTTGAAATTTGCATTTACGCCTTCAGAGGTCCAGGAGTGTCTTCAGCTGCTGATGGCAAAGGATTTTGTACAATAGTTGTGATTCGCGACAGGTCTTTCTTTTGAAGGGTCCCAATTTCAGTTTTGTTAGGCCTACATCGAGGTAGTTCCCATTCTTTCAGAAAGATTTAGTTAATGCTGTTCTTTTTTTTTCCCCCGTTTTTCCATGCCGTTTCTCAGTGAACATTAATTTAAAAAATGTAGCCGGTCATGTCTAAGAATAAGTTGTGATACAGGGCTAGGAAGATCAGATCTTCGAATTCTCAGTCACAGTCCTCTTTCCACTACATTACGGTTATTTCTCTCTATAAAATATTTCATTTTATGGGACCGAGTTTAGTTGGCCATTTCTTTTGTTAAATGAAATCCATCGTTTCTTCAAAATCCTTATGTTTGATAACTTTAAAAGAGGGAGGCACAGGCACAGGCACGTGTGTGGGTGAGAGGAGAGAGGTTGGCGGTGGGAAAGAATTTCCTACTGTCTTCAAGTTGGAGTTTGATTTTCTTCACCTCTTTGAAGGCGGTATTATTTCCCAATACTAAGGTGTTGGTAGTATAGTTGAATCAATATTAAATTTATTGTCTTTCTTCCATGTTTCTGGGAGTAGGACTATTTTAAGAAATAATTCGTCACATGTCAATATCAGTTTTTTTAATGAGCAGAATATATTTATTGGGGGAAAGAAATTCTGTCCATGACAGACAGAAGCCCTCCCCCATCAGGTTGTTGCCATATCAGTTTTTAATCTTTCAAACAATTTTAAAGGAAAGGAAGATAAAATTAATGGTTAGATTTTTCTTGGAAGAAGTGCTGAGAGAGTAAAACTATACAGTTGCAGAAATGCTGTAGAGAAAACCTGACCTTGTAAGAAAATAATCTGTTGGTGAACTAGGTGTAAATAAGGTTTTAAACTGATCACACAATGCAAAATCCTTGTATAATCCTAATCAAATTGCAAAGCATTTCTTATTAAGAAATGGCCTGGGTAAACAAGTTTTAGTGCGTATGTCAGAAGCTTTTTTCCAGCTGTGTGGGTGGGGTTACTTTGTCTTTTTTTTTTTTTTTTTAAGCAAGTCACCATAATGATTATCTCTGAACCATATTTTCATTGGCTCATCAATATCATCTTAAATCTTTTTTTTTTTTTCATCTTAAATCTTTAAGCAGAAAATGGCATTTTTTTGTTGTTTTTTTTTTTTTTGATGCACAATTCTTGTCAGTAAAAAGGTTGTTTTATTTTATTTTTGTTTGTTTTGCTTTTGGTCCTTGGCTGCTTGCTCCTGAGAGTTCCTCCCCTGCCCTCCAACACTGGGGATTAAACTCAGGACCTTGTGCTTGCCAGGAAATTTCCTTTTTGATGTTGAGTAATTCTTCCATCTCTTATGTTATTGATTGCATGTTCACTACATGATAATCATATCAGATTTTTTTTTTTTTTTTGCTTCATTTTTCCCTTTGCCTCTTTTTCTAAAAAGGAAGAGATCATAGATTCATGGGCTTTTTTAGTAGCCTGTTCTACACAGGGTGGAAATGTACTGTGCTTAGTGAGAAGAAATGAGTATTTTTCAAGTTCTGTGCTGCCTTGCTGAATCTTTTTTCCTTTAGACCTGTTTCTTTGAGCTTTTCTACTTTGTATTTTGGCTGGAGTGAGAACTAGTTGTTTCTCTGCAGAAGAGTTTTTAAAAGGGATTTCACTTTTCTCCTTAAGCTTTAAATGAAGTTAATTTTTAGAGTTAATAATAATGCTTAGTCACATTAATTGTAGTTACTCTGATAGTCCTTTGCTGGTGGTCCCCCCCTAAAGAAAGACCTGGTTTCTCTACATTTTTTATTATATCTTAACATGGTGCTGGATTAGAAGATAAAGATTTGTAGTCTCTGTGTTGTATTGAAATGATCGTTCTAATGTGATGATGGCTGTTTTTCTTTGTGAGTTGGTAATTCTTTATACTTTTTATCAGTACTACTTACCAGTGGTGATTTTTCTTGCCTATAGATTTCTTTTTTTTTTTTTTTTTTTTGCAGTACTGGGGATTGAACTGGGGACCTTGCACTTGCCAGGCGATCGCTTATTGTACTGAGCTATCTCCCCAGCCCCCTTGCCTATAGATTTCAACAGTGTCAAGATTTAACACTTTAAATTGGATTTGTTGTCTGTAGCATATTGACTAAGGGCCTAGTTGGCAAAAGATCAGGGTGTTTTTTTTGTTTGTTTGTTTTTTGTTTTTTGTCTTTTTGAGGCAGGGTCTTGCTGTGCAGTTCAGGCTGGCCTTGAGCTTACTTTTGTAGCCCAGGCTGATCTCAAACTTGCACTGATCCTGCTGCCTCAGCCTCCCAAGTGCTGGGATTACAAGTGTGTGCCACCATGCCTGGCAAAGAACAGGTTTTGATTTGCTTTATAATTTAATGTTCAAACCTGAGATGTGAACTAGTTTGTAGTATTATTTTCCCCCATAATTCTGTTATTCTCATTAGTAGAGAAGTCATTTGTAATTTTTTGTTGTTTAAGCCAGATTTTACATTTTATTTCATTTTTGAAAAAAATTATTTTCGCCAGCTCATCCCATCTTGAGGGCAGGGCTGACCTGTCATGTGGTCCTGGGGATCAAACTGTGGTCCCCTATGCCTGTCTAAGCTTGCCTAAGCAGACACTTTAGATTGCTGAGCTATCTTGCTGGCCCTTAAGTACATTTTATTATTGATGAAGAATGTAGTAGAGGGCAAAAGGTGGAATAATGGATTTGTAAGGCTGATTTTTGAACAAAAAGTTTATTTTTATGTGATTTTCTTTCTTTCTTTTCTTTTCTTTTTTCTTTTTTTTTTTTCCCAGGGACCAAACTCAGTATTTTGCACTTGCCAGGTAGGCACTTGTGCCCCTTAGCTATCTCCCCGGCCCCTCTTTTTACACAGTATTCAATGATAGAAATCATAGTCTTAAGCGACAACAGAATTTTTGCTGTGAATGGAACTCAGGACCTACATCATGCCAGGCAAGTGATCTACCACTGAACTATATCCTCTGCTCTTAATTTTTTTACTTTGAGCAGGGTTTCATCATGTTGTCCTTGAATTTGCAATCCTCCCGTGTGAGCCTCCCAAGTAGCTAGGATTACAAGTGTGTATATACCATAGATGGTTAAAATTCTTACCATTTCCTTCATATTCATTTTTCAGATATGGGAAAATAGAATTTCAGGCTGTATAAAATTCAGCTTTCAGTCAGGTGTGATGGTGCACCCCTGAATCATAGCAGTCTAGAGGCTAAGGCAGGGGGATTGCATCAAGTTGTAGGTTAGTCTAGACTATGTGGTGAGTTGAGGGCCAGGCTGAAGTACATAGTAAAATCCTTGTTTCAAAAAACAAAAAATTAAGTTGTCAAGATACTTTTTGTAAATATTTTACTGTAAAAGACTTTTCAAAAGTAATTAAACATTTCACTAATTCAGCAATAGAAATCAACACTTTAAAAAAGGAATCTCAATCTGCATATTTTTTATGGAATGGGTTTGTGGTACTAACATGAATCTTGTGTTTTCTTAGAATTAAGATCTGCATTCTTGGAACTTTAGTTGTCATTTTGAAATCGTAATCTCAGCTTATTTTTTGGCCTTTTAGCTCTCTTCCCATTCAAAAAGTCCACTGAGAGATGAGGCATTGATTTGCTGCCTTATGGTTATTTTGTAGTAGTGTTTGGTGATTCTGTTATGGCTGACGAATTTCCACATGCCAAATGATGGCTGATCTTCAAAACCTCAGTTACAACATTCAAAAGGAAACCAAAATTTTTCTGTTTTGTTTTTGGTTTAGCTTATAATATCTTGGAGATTTGTAGACTCTAGAACTAGTAAACTAGTAAAATTTGAGTCTTCCATTGTGGAAACTAATTTTGGAGTCATTTTTTTTTACTCCAGACTAGTTAAAAGAAATGCTAAAACCCTAGTATTATAGTCCTGGAAAGAGGTACAATAATATTTGTGTCAGCACTATCTAGTGTTTCTGTGGTTATATAGCAGATTTCATTTAGATATAGCAGTGAGAGAAAACATTTAAGGCCCTTTTGAAAATGTAGATCCTTAATTTAGTGAGCATGCATAACTGTGTACCTTGCTTGTTCATCTATCTTTGTTTTTTTGTGACGGGCTCTTCCTGGCTAGGTTAGGCTGAAATTGAACTCACTGTGTACCTCAGGCTGGCCCCAAACTTGCAGTGATCCTCCTGCCTCAGCCTCCCAAATGCTAGGAGTGTAGGCTTATGCCACTATACCCAGCTCTCATCCATCTATTTTTTAAAAATATTGCCTCCTACGCCATAATGACTTCAGTAAATAGGTGTTAGTGAATGTTCAGATTGAGAAGGAGACAATTTTTCTGTTTTACACATAAATAAACAAAACTAGAGAAAGGAATGGACACACTTATTAAATAAGCATTTAATAAGTTCTCTGTATACAGCATTTACTTTCTTATTTTGTATTAGGAAATCTCTCCCATTTTTCAGATAAATTTTCTAAATATATGTCTCATTGGTTTCTTTTTCCCTTCACATTTTCTCAGCTTTTAAAAAAAAAAAAATTAATTAATTAATTAATTATTTAGTGCAGGGTTTCACTATGTAGCTCAGACTGATAATGATCCTGCTGTCTCAGCCTTCTCAGGGCTGGGATTACAGACATGTACCACCATACCCAGTTTCAATGGCTGGCCAGGCACACCCTGCATTCAGGGGCCAGCACAACATGCTGTGTCAGGTATTGAACCCAGGTCCAGGCAGGCATCTAGACTGCAGAACTATCTCTGTAGCCCCCACTGTTTTTTGTACTGGGCTCTGAACTCAGGATCTTGCACTTCCCAGTCTGTGCTGCTGAGCTGTATCCCTGGCCCCTTCTCATCACATTTTCATTGTAGTTGACTAGACAAGGTAAGATAACAGCTTCATCCATATGATTAGAACAGAGGCTCCATGGGAACACGTTTTCCTTATTTATCATAGCACACTGGTGCTTATAAGGGGGCCTAGTATATAAGACTGGAGTAGTGTATAGAATTGGAGTTCAGTTAATATTTGTTGAATAAGTGAGTGAATATAAGACCTGGCACTGGAAGTTTTCCATTGAAAGGAAAATACTTTTGAAAGAACACAAATTAGGTTATTGGCATTAGGAATTATAATGATAGAGCTGTATAATTATAACAACTGTAATAGTTCCTAACATTTATTGGTAATGTGATAGCTTCTCTAAATTAATTCTTGTATATTTTATCTCATTTAATTTTTATATATCATTTAATCTTAGATCAATATCTTTAATTTTTTTTTTTTATTTTAGGGAAGGGTCTACTGGGTGTTCAGAGTCTCTTTACTAGATCAGACTCTTAGTGATCCTCCTCTTTATAGCCTCTTAAGAGCAGGAATTACATGCACGTGTCACTATGCCCAGTCTCAATTGCTGTCTCAGTGTGCCTCAGGGGCAGGTTTGAGGATTGAACCCCAGGCCCCTGCACCTGCTTGCTGGCACTTTAATCTGCTGAGCTCTTTGACCAGCCCTTAGATCAATATTATTATCCCTTTTTACCGATGAGAAAACTAAGACACAGAGTAACTTTATCATTTTTGAAGTCATATGGCTAATTAGAGGTAAACACCAACTTTGATTGCCGGGACTCAGCATTACTTTGTTTTTAAGACAGGCAAGGTCTTGTTATGCAGTTCAGGTTGGCCTCAGATTCATCATGTTTTTCTCCTACTATCTTGTTTTGAAATTTTGTCTTTTAGTTAAATGAGTTTTAATTTTCCAGTGAAATTAAATAAGGAAAAATTTAAATCACAGAGGATAAAGTTCTACAATTTAGCAACTCAGAATGGTCGCCAGGTGTGGTGGCATGCATCTGTAATCCCAGCAGTTGAGGTGAGATGGGAGTGTTCCTGTGAGTTGAGTCCAGCCTAGACTACATGATGAATCTGAGGCCAACATGAACTGCATAACAAGACCTTGCCTGCCACAAGTCTGAACTGTGTAGTGAGACCCTGTACAAAAAACAAAAAAAACAACAACAAAATGGGTGCACATATATTGCGATGGTATGATATTTTCAGTTTTTCTGGGAAGATATCCGGAAAGAGAATAGTGGGGTCAAATAGGACCTCTAGTCCTACTTTTTGAGGAATCTCTGCACTGATTTCCACTGTAGTGGTACCAGTCTCCCACCAACAATGGAAAAGGGTACGTTTTCCCCAATACCCCCACCAGCATTTATTATTGGTTGATTTCTTGATAATAGCCATTATTTCTGGAGTGAGATGGAATCTCAGTGTTATTTTAATTTGCATTTCTTGAATGACCAGTGATGTTGAACATTTTTTCACATATTTATTTGCTGTTTGTACTTCTTCATCTGGGAAGTTTATTTTAATCTCAGATGCCCCTTTTTGGGTTAAGTCTTTAAATTTGGGAAGTCTGGGCTGAAGATATTAACTCAGTGGCACAAATGCCTACCTGATCCCAAAGCACAATGTCCTAAATTTGAATCTTGGTACAGAGAGACAGACACACAGACACACAGACAGACACACAGACAGAGAAAGAGAGAGTGAGAGTTGGTAGTCTCAGGTTTTTGTGTTTTTATATGTGGTTGCTAATAATCCTTAGTCTGGGGAGCAACTGATAAACATTTTTCCCACATTATGGGGTATCTTTTCACTGTTAATAGTTTCTTTTGCTATATAAAAGCTTCTTAGTGAGGTGAGATCCTAGTTGTTGATTCTTTGTGATAGTTCCTGTGTGATTGTTTTGTTGATAAAGTTGTTGCCTACACCAATGTCTTCAAGAATTTTACCTATTCTGCCTTTCAGGGGATTTAGTGTGTCTTTTTTAATATTAGGATCTTTGATCTACTTTTAATTTAGTTTAGTGCACAGTGAAAGATATGGTTCTATTTTCAGTCTTTGGCATGTGCAGAGCTGCTTTTTCAAGCATCATTTATTACGGCTATCTTTTGGCACCTTTGTCAAAGGTAAGGTGGCTGAATATGTCTGGAGTTGTTTCTGCAGCTTCTAATCTGTTTCATTGATCCTTGCCCCCCCCCCCCCGTGCCATGTGTTTGTATTTATTTATTTATTTATTTATTTGAGACAGGGTCTCACTGGCCTGAGGCTGGCCTTGAGCTCACTTTTGTAGCCCAGGCTGGTCTTGAACTCAGACCAATCCTCCTGCCTCAGCCTCCCAAGTGCTGGGATTTCGTAAAATGTTACTTAGCGCTAGGCATGATGGCACATGTCTGTAATACCAGTACATGGGAAGCTGAGCCAAGAGGATCAGTAGTGTGAAGCCAGTCTGAGCTATTAGCAAATTCAAGGCTGGCCTGGATCACATAATGAGACTCTTAACTCTGAATAGGAAACAAAATTAAAGTGTAAGATAGCAATACTTAAATTATGTTAAAGTAATTATACTTTATAATAGACAGTGGACAGACAGTTGTCCAAATGTTGAAGTCGGGCTGGTTATGATGGTGCATGCCTATAATCTCAGTACTTAGGAGGCTGTGTAGGGAGGATTCCTGGGAGCTAGAGGCCAGACTAAGCTACACCGTGAGTTCTAGGCCACCCTGAACTCCGTAACCACACTGTCCTTTTTTTTTTTTTTTTTTTTTTTAGCAGGACCTGGCTTTGAACTCATGACCTTGCACTTGCCAGGCAGGCTCTTGTGCCATGGAGCTATCTTCGCGGCCCTGCCACACTGTCTTAAAAAAAAAAAAATCATGTTAAAGAGTAATAATAGTAAGATTTAGTGACAAGTCTAATTACTCCATATATACATATGCAAAGAGTGATCAAAATACATAAATTATTTTCTTTTTTTCCCTTTCCTTTTTTTTTTCTTCCAGAACTGGGGATCAAACTCAGGACCTTGCATTTGCCTGGCAGGCACTTGTGCCCCTGAGCTATCTGCCAAGCCCCACCTTTTGTTTTTTGAGACAGAGTCTCACTATTTAGTTCAGACTGGCCTTAAATTGTGTAGACCAGGCTGGCCTCAAATTCATGACATTCCTCCTGTTTTCTCCTCTTGGGTGCTGGGATTATAGGTATGAACCACCACACATGAATATTTAAATTTTTAAAAATTGATTACAGTAAATAATTTTTCCTATTCAGAGTTAAGAGTCTCATTAATTTCCCTTAGACTGTTCCCTCCTGCTTTGAACATAGTTATTCCATTTTTCTTGCCATTTCTGAAGCAGTTCTGAAAGTCATATTTCTTAAGTATCTTTGTGAGGTGTGGTCAAAAAAATATAGTGAATGCTGTCACCTAGTGCCATTGAGCAGAAAGCCAGGCTTGTAAAACCTTACTAACTAGGGGCTGGGGAGATAGCTCAACTTCCGGCTCTTGCTGAAAATGGAAATGGGATTCTGGGGATATCACCTAGGAGCGCAGTATCTCCCTGACAAGTACAACATTTGAGTTCCATTCCTCCCCAAAAAAGGAAAAAAAATGTCAAAATGATTGTGAAAGGTTAACATTTTGAATCAGTTCAGGACATCAAGCTGAGACAGCATAACTAAAACAACAACAGCAAAAAAGACTTCTAGAGCTGCTTCACAAAGGATAATGGGTAAGTATATTCAAAGGAAGTAGGGCTTTTTTTTTTTTTTTTAATTTTATTGAGACGAGGTCTCACTGTGTAGTTCTGGCTGGTCTTGAACTCACTGTGTAGCCCAGGCTGGCTTCTTGCTTCGGCCTCTGGAATGCTAGGATTACAAGTATGCACCACCACACTCAGCCTGTAGTGAACGGTATTTTGAGAAGGATTAATGGGAATGTACCTTTTATTATAAAAAAGGAAACATTCATTGTAACTTTTGATCATACCATGTATATACAAAAAGTGTATACTCTCTTCAGTTTTTCTTTTCCTGAGGTGTGTATACTTTTTTTTTTTTTTTGTGGACTCTGTATATATTTGTGGGATTTTTTAAATTGTTGTTTTGGGTCATATTAGAGATTGAACTCAATGTGTACATGTGTTAGGAAGGTACTTCAACACTCAGCTACATCCCTGGACCTTTTAAATTAAAAAAAAAGTTTTTAAAATTGATATTTCAATTTTTTTGAACTGGGATCTCTCTATGTAGTTTAGACTATCCTTGAATTTGCTACATAATCTAGGTTGGCCTGGAACTGGTGGTTCACTTGCCTTAGCCTCCTGAGTACTGGGATTCTAGTCATGCGCTGCTATACCCAGCTAAATATTTTTTGACAGAGGGTCTTGCTGATTTGTACCTGTCTCAGTCTCCCTATCAGCTTGGACTACAGGTGTATTCCCCATGCTGAGCAGTAACAATATTTTTGAGGTAGTATTGAATATAACAATAATTCTAGGCATCTGGTGTAACTATGATGTGACTTGGAAAAAAGTAATTTAAAAAATTTTTTATTTGAGTGATTTGTATTGACAAAACTACAGAGACTAGCAATGCACCTGTGGTTTACTGTCAACATCCATAATCGAGTGCTATATTTCAGTTAGAGATTAATAAACATAAAGTTGCAGTTTTTCCTCCTGGTAAGTTTTTCCTCAGAATTTTATCCATTGAGCCACAGAATAAGAATTTTTGTAATAATGCAGTTAGAGAAAACAAAGTAAATAGTGTGTTTTGTATTGAATAAGAGTAGGTAAAATAATTCACTACATTTCTGTATACTGTGGAAATTGAATTAATGAAATATTTTTAAAACTAGTAAGGTAATTTAGTGAAGTTATTTGTACTATTAAAGTCAATATTTTTCATTTATCCTAGCAATAACTAGTTAGAACATAGAATAAAAGAGATCCTATTCACAACAGTACTAAAAATTTTTGAAAACCTAAAAACAATTGAAAAACAGTACAAGACTAGACTGGGGAGATAGCTTTGCAGTCTAATCACCTGCCTGTAAGCTCACAGACCTGGGTTCGACCCCTGGTACCGCATGCCATTGCACTATGCTGGCCACTGAAACTGGACATGGTGGAGTATGCCTGTAATCCCAGCACTGGGGAGGATCACTATGAGTCTGAGCTGCATAGCAAGACAATGTACCAAATAAATAAATCTTTAAAAAAACAAAAACAAAAACACAGAACCCATCTGAAGATGAGTATAAAACTATATTAAAGGAGAGCAAAAATCTGAATAAATGCAAGACATAGTATAATCCTATGTGAGGAAATACAATGTCAAATGATACTTTTTTTTTTTTCTTGTTTCAGAACCTTTGTTTGTTTATTCACTCATTTTTTATGGCCAGCTCAGCCTGCCCCAAGGGCAGGGCTGGCGCAGCATGTGGTGCCAGGAATCGAACCGTGGTCCCTGCAGCCGCCCAAGTTTTCCTAAGCAGGTGCTTTAAACCACTGAGCCATCCTGCCAGGCCCCCAATACTATTTTTTCAAAATAAGTAAATTGAGTATAATTGAAATGACTACCTGAATTTTTTTATTTTTTTCATTACCTGAATTTACTAGAAGTTTACACAGATTTTAAAATTCAAAAGGAAAATGAAGTATATAATAAAAGGCTTTTAAAGTTTTCCACTTTCTATTGAGATAATTGTACATTCACAGGTACAAGAACTAACAGATATCTTCTATACTTTTTCTTTTTTTTTCTTTCAGTATTACAGATTGGCTCCTATAGCCTTCCTTCTTCCCTGCATAACCAGCTCTGTCTCCCTTTTTTCCTTTTTTCTTTTCTTTCTTGGATTGAACCCAAGGCCTTTATACTGAGTCATCTCCTGCCTCCTTTTAAATTAAAAAAAGAAAATTAAGATAGAGTCTTACTGAGTCTCTGTGTTGTCCAGGCTTGGCTGGAGTTTACAGTCCTCCTATCTCTGACTCCCAGAGTAGTGGTATTCCAGGTATGTGCTGCCATACCTTGCTTCTGTTGAGCCTTCTCTTGGCTTCCCCTGGGGCAGCATATTGCTACACAGTATCATGAGTAGGATATTGACATTGATAGCAGTCAAGATTGTATTCCCAAAAGTGATACATAGATTCAAAACAGTCTCAAAATAACAGTGGCATTCCTCACAGAACTAGAAAATTGATATTGAATCAGAAGAGACTCTTAGGCAATAAGAACAAAACAAGAAACATCACAGTACCTGATTTCAAATTATACTGTGGTTGGCCATGGTGGTGCACACTTATAATATGTTGGGAGGCTGTGACAGGAGGGCTGCTGTAAGTTTAAGGCTAGCCTAGGCTACAGAGTGAGTTTCAGGCCACCCTGAATTATACAGAAAGACTGAGTCTTAAAAAAAAAAAAAAAAAAAAAAAAAAAAAAAAAAAAAAAAAAAAAAAAAAAAAAAAAAAA
>PVJA010021516.1:14125-35561 GCA_004027025.1 Myocastor coypus | reverse complement strand
AAAAAAAAATAAATAAACGACAGTGGTGAAGGGAAATCATCACAGCAGGCAGAGCTTTGGCCAGTGTACCTGTTAGTACATTTTGCCTGGAGAAAAAAAATGGCCAAATGTGTGACTATATATTGACTCATGGGCCGTAGCCAATGGTCTGGCTGGATGGTCAGGAATTTGGAAAGAGCATGATTGGAAAATTGGTGACGAGGTTATTTGGGGAAGAGGTATGTGGATAGACCTCTCCATATGACCAAAGGATGTAAATATATTTGTTTCCCATGTGAATGCAGAAGACAACTTTAATAATAAAGTGGATAAGATGAAAAAAAAAATGATTCTTTATTTATATCCCCCTTTTTTGTTTTGTTTTGTCAGAGATAGGTGTTCCACAGCAATCAGAGAAGCTCTATTTGGAGAAGCCTTTAGAAGACCTTTTCATACTTGATACTAGACCGAAGACTGTAGGTACTTGAATTTAGCAAAATAACCCAATTTAGTTTACTGAGAAGCAAGGCTTCGTAGTAATATTGTTTATATGAGGTCTTCTAACTAATTTGTAGAAATTAGAGCAGTAGTTGGGGGACAGGAACGGATGTCAAAGGAACACAAAGAAGCTTTAGACAGGAGTTGGGCATTGTTTACACAGAAAATGCCTTTATTCAAACTTAGGGAATTTTACACTGAGATCTGTGCTGTGAATTTCAATATTGTAAATTACATCTCCTAAAGATGTTTATATATTTTAAAAGTCACATAATACTGATAATGTTCATCTGAACTAAATTATATTATTGAAGTACATAGAAATTACCAACAACAGACATAATTGAACTGTTCTGATCTACTATCTGTTAATTAACAAATTTCACAATATTGAACTATTTTTGTATTCCTAGAATAAGCCATATATAAAAGTTGAGTTATTTTTCTAATGTATTGCTATTTTCTTTAGTAAATTTCTGTTTTTACATTTTGTATACAACTTTATACACTTCGAAGACAATATTTTGTATGCATACCATACAAAAAACAAACATAATTATATTGATGTCATTAGGAATATAAACATTCACTGAAAAAGAAAAACACACAAATAAAACCTACCTTAACTTTAAAATATATTAAATTTTATTTATTTGTTTGTTTATTTTTGTCTTTTTGAGATAGTCTCACTATGCAGTTCAGGCTAGCCCTAAGCTCACTATGCAGCCCAGGCTGGTCTCCAACTCGCAACAATCTTCCTGTCTCAGACTCCTGAGTGCTAGGATTACAGGCATTTGCCACCACTTAATTTAAATATTTATATAAGTTTAACAGTATACCACGCACATTCTGTATACTATTTTAACATCTGAAATACAGATGTTTCTCATATTAGATGATATCTTACAATTAATTGGAAGCATTTATTTGTAGTACACAAAATTACAAATTTACCACATCTTAGATTTAACAAAACAGAGAATGTTTTCAGACTCATCACTGAAGTACAGCAATGATATCTCTATACTAATGCACCATATTTTGATTTATAAATACCATTCCAATACAAAAAGATTCAAGGTTATTTGGAGAAGTGAGTCATTCAATCTGTGGCTCAAAAAATGTTCAATCTGAAACTGGGATAGAATAGAATCACTTTAAAATAGTGCATAAAGGACACAAGAGCTAATTAAGAGGTACCCATCAAACTATAAATTGAGTAGTAAAAATAAGTGTAACTGATTAAAAGTTTTGGAATAAAAATAAGTCTATACATCAAGGTGATCCTCAAAAGGGAGACAGCAAAAAGCAGAAGAAATATCTATAACTAGGCTGGTGGGAACTATTATACTAACTATTAACTCTGATAATTATTTCTGCAACAGAATTTTTCTGTTTAAAAACTCAGCATCTTTTAACTTAAAAATGAGAAATTATTTTCCCAAAAGAAATTTAATATCATTGAATATATAAACCAAACTATAAGATATCTATGCACAGCAATTTAGCTGAACTTATTGTAAATTAAGACATTTGAAGAAAAAATGTCTTAAAGCTTGTAGAATAAGAAATCTTCAAATTGTCTCTACTTATTACTCTACTTGAGTACCAAAAATATATCCATTGATCAGAATATTCAAATGAAGAAAAAAGGAGTAAGAGAAAATGTGTGGAGAGGGCAAGAGGAAAAGAAAAACAATGGGCCTCTGACTAAAACTACAGCCTCTGACAAAAATTAAAAATTCTTTACCATGTCCTATATAATTTCTAACATATATATATACACTATCATTCATATCAATCATATCATTAAACCATTGCTAATATCCAACTGTGTTTTTCAAGATCTAACCATTAAAACATGTATCATCTAAAAATCAAATTGTTCTACTAATGTTTCTGCATTTGTGAAATATTTTCAGTTAGAGAACTAAATTAACACTAGAACTTCACTTATTCAACATTTACATGATTACTGTTATCAAAGGTAGAAGCTAAACCAGTTTCTGAACATCAGTTTAACCTTTAAATCTTCTGATTAAACTCTACCTTCATCATTAAAAACTCCAATTAGCAAACAAGCCACAATATAATATACACTATAGGATAGGTCTTTTGTGAATAACTGGGATCTTCATTTGCTTCAGTTGCAATATAAGCTACTGAGATTTGGCCAATACAAGCCAATTTGAATAATCAATATGACAACCTTATTTTTCTAATGCAAACAGGATTGCTACAGTAAGGTGTCTCACTGCCACATCACAGTCATGGCCTCTTTTAACCCCTAATTAGATTGAGGCGATTATCCCTGCTCTTCCTTGCAAGTGTACAGCTTGGATAAGGGATGACAAAAGCTATCTGCCACTTATTCAGCTTTTGCAGACAGCAGGTTATCCAGGGAGACAGAAAATAAAACCAACAAACAATTGTTATTCATACCATCATCTAAAGTGTTAAGATAGTCACAGTTTCCCTACATGCAGAGCGAATATAGCCCAGAGCATGAGGTAACTGCAGACTGCTTAAGAACATCAGGGTTACACAGATGGAAATTCATGGTGATGTTGGGGAATTATGTCTAAATCAAACCAATTTGCATAAAAAGAAATGATCAGGGATTTGTCTTTTGTATATAATATACCAAGATTTCATTATTTTTTTTGGTAAATTCTTTGAAGAGAAATTTTAATATTGATATTTTTCTAAATGTACAGCACATATTTTTAAAAGGCCAAGATCACTTTAAGTGCTTTAAGATTCAATTACAATATATATTCTTAAATACAAGATAGGAAACTTTATTATGACATTGTTTCATATGTTCATGACATTTAAATAATCAATACATTTTAGCTTTTTTTTTTTTTTGAACCAGGGATTGAACTCAGGCCCTTGTGCTTGCTTGCCAGGCAAGCGCTTATTCTATTGAGTTATCTCCCCAGTCCAATCAAGACTCTACTCGGGAGATTCTTAATTTTCATAGTTATCAGTTTCTCCTGTCTTGGTTAACACGGTAACTGTGATAACAAGAAGATGTTCATATGTAATTGCAAAGACACATAAATGACAGCTTCATACTACTAGCATGTGAACAATATATAAAAATTGACCCATTGAAAATACTTTCTTAAAAATTTCTGAGTCTATTCTAAAGATGCTAATAAGGTCACTAGGGAAGCATAAATACATATATACATACATGCATACATACATATACACATATAAGGGCTTCATGTCTTATTCTTTTTGTTTGAAATGGTCAGTTTGTGTCTCTGTAAAATCATAATCATTTTCCTGGGAGACAGACTAGAAAGGCTACCACTTCGCTACTGAATTGTTTCTGCTTTACATTATTCACTCACTTTATTCAATCATTACCTACAGTAATCAGATAAAAGTATACTCTTTCTAATACTGAAGGCAAAGCTCAAAATTTCATGCAGTGGCTAATAAAAAAATATTTAAAGAGTTACTAAGCCTAGATGATCATGTAGAACATTATAGTTATTTAGCTACCAGCTGATCATTTATTCATTTACTCATGAAGGCTGTGAATAGCATCCTCTCTGAGCAGTATAAAAGCATACATGCCTTGTTCCCCAGTAGACACTGAAGGACTCATTTATGAATACTAATTTAAGACTGTGTGTAGAGCCACCATACTATGAACTATAACTCACTTTTTTTTTTTTTTTTTTTTGTATTTTAGGGAAGGGTCTACAGGGTATTCAGGATCTCACTACTAGATCAGACTCATAGTGGCCCACCTGTTTACAGCCTCCCAAGAGCTGGGATTACAGATTCGTGTTACCATGCCCAGTCTCAAATGCCATCTCAGCACACCTTGGGGGCGGGGCTGACACTGCAGATCCGGCAATAGAACAGACCCCTGCACCTGCTTGTAGGCACTTTAATCCACTGAGCTATTTGACCAGAATATAACTTCTTATTGTTATAGAGAACTACCCTTGGACACAGAAACCCAAATTTTCTATGTATCTGTTTACAGGTTTTAGTCAACATTCATATTAAACATAATTCTAAAAATTACTTTATTATAATATCCAGACATTTATTTTTGTGAAATAGAACAGGTAAGAAAAAAATGATGATCAAAAGATACAGGAATACTTCCTGTTAAATATGATACAACTTATTAACAGCAATTTACTTAAACTAAATATTAAAATTTAATCTCACTTATTAATTTTTTTTCAATGTGTTTAGTACAGGGTCTACCACTGTCTCACTACTCAGATCGGACTTATAAGTGATCTTTCCTATTTTTCAGCTTCCCAAGTGCTGGGCTTACAGGAACATGCCACTATGCCCAGTCTTAGCATGTTAAATATTAAAATAGTGACATTACGACTACTTAATTTATGATATAGTTTATGTATCCTTTTAAAAGTACATATAAACTCTATAAATCCAGTATAGTTTTTAGATTAACATTTTAATGTTATCAAAACATAAACTAGAAAAAAATTGTATAAAGTCAAAGTAAAGAAATATAGGAAACTTTTCAATTACTATAGATTTCTATTCATACAGTTAAAGCATCAAAAGAAAAAAGTAACAATAAATGACATTTTAGCATATAGATATAGAACAATCTCACTCACTCATATTGTCTTGTTTTAGTTAATCTTTACTTTTCTGGATATTTCACTATGTCTCACCTTTCTTACGATCTTTTACTAAGAACTTTGCATAGCTTGAAGAGTCTTAGAGTAAATAACATGTTTGGATAATACAGGAAAAGATAAAATTAAAGTGCTAAGGAAACTATTAGTATTTGAACTTTTGTACAATCATGATTTCTATAAGCTTTCAATATTAGTCTACCTCAATAATACCACCATTTAAATAATAAATTATTAGGTTTTGCTTTGAATTAAAGACAATGCAGCACACTATAGTTTGGAAAACATAAAAGTTGAGGGCCAGAAATTAAAGGTGCTTGGCCTCTGTCCAATTCTTTATTTTTAAGTAATGAGTGGGTTTTAAGTAAACAGCATGATAACCACAGATGAGTTGCATTTGAGAGTACAGAACTAAAAACTGCTATCTTCAAATAAATAATGTCATCTATTCAGGCTGTGGACTTTAGTAATTTTGAAGGTTTTGTGATTTTGTTTGATTTTTCTAAAGACAGAGCCTTCCTATGTATGGCAGGCTGGCCTTGATCTCATCATCCTTCTACTTCAGCTTCCCAGCTACAACCCCTGTGCTGATATTATAAGCTTATGCCGTCATGCTTACTTTTCTAGAAATTTTCACTTAAGTCTTTTTTTTTTCCCCCTCAGTGCTGGGGATCTAGCCCAGGACCTTGTGCTTGCCAGGAAAGAGGTGCCTGTGCCACTGAGCTGTATCCCCAATCCTCTAGAAATTTTCATACAGGCTAGAATTATTCACCTCTACCCAAAATAAATTTTGGTAGAATTTAGGTCAACTTCCAGAGAAACTTCTAGAATGTATTAAATTCTACACTGAAATCTAAAAGAAATTAAGAATTTCCTTATGTCAAGAACTTTAGGAATGGTTTCACCAAAGGCAAGGGAAAGGATTAGTCACAACTCATTAAAATAAGATTCTCCTTCAAATCATGTATTTATGTAATAGAATACTATTTTGTATTTATATTTCACAATTTAAAATTTATCAGAGGATATAAATAATGAAGTGCTATGATTTGACTATATATATCAACACTGAATGAAAAAAGAACAAAGTATAAAACCCCTTCTCTAAAAAGCCATTAAACATCAACATTCTGTCTTATAACAACTCTATAGATACATAAGTTGTAAAATATAGTATCCTAAGACTACACAAATTATGAAGAATTTCAAGCATGCCAAGTAGAAAGGGAGGAATAATTCCTAAAATGGATACAAGTAAACTGACAAATTTATAATTTACTCACTTAATTTCATTTCGCTTCTTCACCAATGTTACATAAGTTTGTTTTATTTCCCCAAGACTCTATTTTTATTCATTTTATATAATGTCATGCTGTGTGGACCGTCCAGCTACTGAAGTCACTAGCCAAATAAATTCCCTTACTTAACATGGAGGTGTGGCCTTGGGGACATACTGTGGTCCCTGGACTCCTCTCCTCTAGCACAGTTCCCCTCTTTTTCCCAACTGGACTGGGTACCTTTACTCCACTCCACCCTTCCATCCTATGTTTCTGCCTTGAAGCCCATCAAATCTCAGACTGAATCCCCTTGAAATTGTGAACCAAACTGAAGCTCTCTTTCTTCAAATGTTGTCTGTATTAGGTATTGTGACCAGCAACTGACTAATGCATATGGCTTATGCCTCCAAGGATGTGTGTGCTAGATGCATGGTCCCCATTGTGATGAGCTAAGAGGATATATATAGCCCAGGAGTACATAGCAGGACACCAATGCCATATTGACTACAAAAGATTAAAGTAAACTTTATTTATAAAACACTCAGTATCACATATTTACTGTGGTAACACAAAGCAAACTAAAATAGGAGCCAAAAGAATGAACCAAAGGAGGAAAATAAAAAGAAAAATGACGGACAAGGGAAATTTGAAAGCCCATGATCTATACAGAGGTAAAAGTAGTAGTTACAAACAATGGAACTGAGGAGTCGGTCCCTTTTACCCATTTAATTTTCAACAGTACCGTATGGCAATTTCTCTATTTTCCTGAGTGGCAGACAACTCACAAAACAACTCTAGAGATTTCTTTTTTCCTTAATTTTTAAAATTTTCTCTTTATTTATTGGGTATAGGGTCTCACTACACAGTTCAGATTCAAAGAAATCCTCTTGCCTCAGCCTCCCCAGCACTGGGATTACAAGGCATACATAGCTCACATCCTAGGGACTAGCATGACACACGGTACTAGAGGTTGAACTCAGGTCTTTGCACTTCCAGGCAGGTGCTTAAGTTTGCTGAGCTATCTCCCTAGCCTAACTTGGGAGATCTCTGATGCTTAAGGTGAAAATACATGTGTGATGAATTTCCTTGCCTAACCTTAAGTTATCTTCACCCTACTCAGACTTCATCAAGCATTCATAAATATATGAACATATCACATTTTAATTAAGATCTGAGTGGAGTTTGGAGCAACCTTGAGTGTTAAGAGTCCCTGAGAGTCCCTGACAGCACAATAAGCTGTCAATTACACCCAGGGATTCAGGTGGAGGCACCTAGGCTGAGGTGCATATCCTTTAAACTCTGAAAACTTGATTTATCATCAGGACCTATTGCTGCTACTGTGTGCTGTGATCTGTGTGTGGTGCTTTTGCTTTTCTGTCACCCAGTGCCACTTTTTTGTCTGTGCCACATCTTTTGTTGGTTAGATATGGCCTGAGCAAAACTTTCTATTAAGTTAAAAAAAAAAAGTAGTTTCTTCCACCAAATGTACACTTTGTGTGTACATTTTCAATTCTTTGTTCACCGTACACAAGTGCCAGGACTATAACTGCCCATCACACAGCAACAGGGGTAAAACAGGGGGATAAAGAGATCCATACTTAATGACCAAGCTTGTATTTACTAAGTGGGTTGGGACTAGAACCCAGGTCTTTAAATCAACAGCAAATAGATAACATTTATATCATGTATTCTCAGTAGAGTCTATAGTACTCTCAAAGTATTGAAAATTGATTCATAAGGGTAGTATGGAAAACTATCTTAGATACTGCAATAATCTGTGGCCCACCAAGTTTAAACCCAACCCTCTAAAACCCTGATACATTAGTGTAAAATTCTGTGAAATTCTCTCTTAGATTTAATAAATAAAACATTATTTTCATTTACATTAATAGGTTTCTTTTTATGCAGACAATGATTTTAAAAGGTTGAAAACACTGGCATATAGTAACAGTCCCCAAACTTTGTAAGTTCTTCTAGCTCCCATGTGCTGCTTTCCACCAGCCTCTATGGTACTGTTATTGGAGTAGCCAAGTAACACCATTTCTGAGGTCTAAGTCCCACTTCTACCCTTCTCTGTGATACTGACTCCTGATAATTTCAACCTCCTTTCTTTGTTCCTCAGTTCACAATTCTAATAGTCTCTGATTTATTAATAAGTAATTTTGCAAACCAAAATTGCAGTAACCCACTGCAATTATGGAACATTTGACTATGTATACAACTACCTTCTCCTAGATCAAAAAGAAGAAATCTATTGTACCAATAACCATTAGAAAATTTATCATGTCTACATTCTGTGCTCCGTATAACTACAACAAGGACAACAATATGCATTGTATCAATTATTAGGAATGTACTACTAAAGTGTTTTGAAACTGTCACATTGTAATTTCTTATTAAAAGTATTAAAAATAAATTTAAAAAAAGCAACTTTGATACTTTTGTCCTAGGACACACATAACAAATCAACAGAGATAGTCTAAATTCTTAGGGAGTACAGAAAAAGAGAGCTAAGGTTAAAAGTAGAAAGAAGCAGAGTTCTGCGCAATGAAAATATGTAGAGGTCAGTAAATTTAAAACTCATAACATTTTTTAGAAAGTGATTTGCTAAGCTATGTACTTTACCATGGAGTTATTATGGGCAAAAACCTAGATAATATTATGCACAGAAGATTTGGGGTACACAGATACAGAGCTACTAAACAATGTCAAGAAGCCATGTAACTTGTAAACTTTTGAACCTTAGTGGAAAACACTAGATATAACAACTATTAAAACTTTGGGGAGGGGCCCGGTGGGATGGCTCAGTGGTCTAAAGCCCCTGCTTGGGAAAGCATGGGCGGCTTCAGGGACCGCGGTTCGATCCCCGGCACCACATGCTGCGCCAGCCCTGCCCTCGGGGCAGGCTGAGCCGGCCATAAAAAAATGAGTGAATAAACAAACAAAGGTTCTGAAACAAGAAAAAATAAATAAATAAAAATTAAAAAAAAAAAAAAACTTTGGGGAGGAGAATGGAAGTCAAAAGAGATAAATCAGCAATTAATAGCTATGCCCATTACTAAGCCATTACCTTAGTCATAAGCCTACTGTTGGAAATGACATTCTCGACTAGCTGACTGTACATTGTGCTAACAGTGGTTGTTTGAAGGCAAATGAGTAGTGGGACACAATGAGAAGCTCTTCCTCATCGTTACTTGTTCCTGTCAGACTTGCTCCAGTAGTGTTCTTTGGTACAGTTGCTTCCAGTTTCTAAGAGTTCTTCCACACTTTCCTCTAAGATCCAGACCTATCCCACTCCTAATTCCCCTTTCTCAAAGCTCTAAACAAGTGAAACAAACCTTTAGAGATCAAGTGCCAAGCTTCAACTCCAAACCTACCTAACAATTGCAAAATGTCGACACTGCAATTAAATCTCAATATTTAAAACCAATTAGACATTAACTTTTTTCATATTTTTCTGCAAAAAGGTAAAACAATTTAATAACATAATAGGAAAATTGCAATAGCTAACACATTGAATACTGTTATCTTCAGAGTAGTTTCTCACAGTAGAAGATATGGGTTTAAAATATTTCTAATTGATATTAACATAAATCTACCTTTTCAATGGAGAGACACTAATAGTATACCTAAGTTGCATTCTTTCTCTTTTTTCCTTCCTTCCTTTCCCCTATTGAAGTTACTTTTTTACATTGAAACACTTGCTTTCCATTTCATAGTGACCACTGTACATTTTAGTTCTTATTTACATTTAGTTCTTATTTCTTTCAACTTCTTACAAAAGGGAGACAACATGACAATTTTACACATATGAGTCTGATTTATTTCACTTATGAGTGTGACCTCAAATTATATCTACTTATCTATAAAAGTCTTAAGTTTATCCTTTATGTATAAGGAGTGCTCTATTGTACAAAAAGACTATCTTTTTAATCTATTTTTCATTTGATGGCCATTTGGCTTGTTTCCAAGATTTAGTTATGACAAATTGTGCTGCAGTAAACTTGAATGCACATATATCCCTGTGGTACGATGTCTTTAATTCTTCTGGGAAGAAAAACACAATAACACCACTGACCTAAGCCCTAGCTCCACGGAGCCCTTCCCAAACACTCCTCCATCAATCTACACTTGATATAGCCAAGCCACACCCTCTTTGCAGATGTCAAGGTCCCAGTTTTGCTCTACTCTGTGATATTAATTCATGACTTCAAACTCTTATCTTTGTTCCCCTGTGTGATTTTTGGTACCTACTTTTAGTGAATGTAAAGGTATTTTTAAAGGTTCTTATACATTTATTTATAATCCATTCTCCAGCCTTTTTCTCCCTCTATTGGGGGTGAGAATTTTCACCCACAATTTATTCATTGAATCTAAGAGAAAGTCCCAAAAAATATTTAATTTACCTGAGATACTTCTATGTTAACTTGTTTTTATAGATTCTAGCCATCTCCAAGCCAAAAGGGACCTAAAGCTTTGATCTTTTTTTTTTTTTTTTTTGTCTTTTTGAGACAGGGTCTCGCTATGCTGTTGAGGCTGGTCCTGAGCTCACTTTTGTAGCCCAGGCTGGTCTCGAACTCGCACCAATCCTCCTGCTTTAGCCTCCCAAGTGCTGGGATTACAGGTGTGAGCCACTACGTCCGGCTTAAAGCTTTGATCTTGAACAAGATAATAATCCCCCCTGTAACACCAGGCAGCATAACTGGACTAGCCAATGACAGATGGCAATGCACTTTAGTTAAAGTGCAGTTCTTATGAAGTAGCAAGTTTAACAGGACATAACAACTGGCTAAAAATTGAAATTCTGAAAAATGCAATGTACTTATTGGCTAATACATATTTAACATATATGAAAATAGTCAAAACAAAGAGATACAAACTCTTAATGTATAAAACATATACCTGTCTTCAATAAAGTAAGATTCAGACAATTATATAACTCTTAACAAAATCTCACTTTGCTATGTATGTCAGGAAAAAACATTTAACGTCTGATATTCTCAGTTCATTCATTTACAAAGGAAAAATGCTGGACCAGGAGTCTTGCTATATATTTAATATTACAATCTATAAATTTCTTTTAAAAACTGATGGGAGAAATTTACATATTGTTGTCTTCATAGTATTTGTTCAGAGTACACGATGTAGATTTGATAACTGCATAAACACTATTAGTACAAATCTTTCTTCTCATTGAACTCACAGAAAGTAGCTGTTTATATAGCACAATAGTCAATGAAAGTAGTGCTCATCGGCACAAATGGCAATGTCCAAAGCTGTTGACATCTGAAGCACACATACTAAAATTGGAACGACACAGAGAAGATTAACATGGCCCCTGGCCAAGGACGACATGGAAATTCATGAAACATTTTATATTTAAATTATTAAAAGTTCACAGAATAGGCAAGATCATTTACCACTTAGCAGTTACCACTTACAATCTCACCTTGTTTTCATCAAGAGAAAATTGGCAAAAATATCCTTCAAATTTTTAAAATATTTTAGTAAGAATAAAAGGGGGCTGGAGAGATAGCTCAGTGGAAAAAGTACTTGCCTGGCAAGCCAAGGTCATGAGTTTGATTCCTGAGAGTACAAAAAAAAAAAAGCCACATTAAAGAATAAAAATAACAACAAAAGCCCCTGACATTATTTCACAGAAAATATCCACAGAATTTCACTATACAAGATGATAGAAATTCAACAATGGTTGTTACATTGCATATTACTATCTTCAGATCACCATCTATAAGCATGCAATACAATCCAAAGGCCCATGAACTGAGAAATGGATTAAAAAGATGAGGTATTTTTATACAATGGTGTATTACTCAGCTATAAAAAGGATAAACTTGAAGCTTTTATAAGTAAATGGATACAGAGACCACATTCATAAGATAAATAAATATGATCCACATGTGTAAACATCTTATTGTCTCCCTAGTGTAAGAACTTGAAAGAGTAAATAAAATCAGAAAGGTACAAAAGATTCTGTCAGGGAAGGAACAACTGGAATGAGGGAAAGAGGGAAAAAAGAAAGAGAGAGGGAAAAAGAGATAGACAGACAGAGACAGAGACAGAGAAGCAATCAAGAAAGCAAGAAAGGAAAAAATGCATGCATATAGACGGGATAGCTTAGATAACTGTACTGTTGATTTCTACTAGTCTACTGAAACAGTTAATACATAATTTAAATTTTAATAAGGAAACTATTAAAGCCATAGCAGAAATACATGTGAAATGTATAGCAAAAAAGCAGAATTATAAACTTCTCTCCTATGCTATATTGGAATAACTGATAATAAAATTGGAAAGATGAAAAATTGGTCAAAAAATTAAAAAGAAAAAAAGGAAAAAAAATTAGAAAGGTTACATTTCAGAGTATATACACAACCAGCCACTCAAAAAATGTACTATCCAGGTGTGGTGGCACATGCCTGTAATCCCAGCACGTGGAAAGCTAAGACAGGAGGATTACTGAGAGTTCAAGGCCAACCTAGGCTACATAGTGAGTTTAAGGGTCAAGGCCAGGCTGAATTACATAGTGAGACTCAGTCTCAAAAAGAAAAAAAAAAAAAACATTGGGGGGGCCGAGGAGTTAGCTCTGGGTACAAGTGCCTGCCTGGCAAGTGCAAGGTCGTGAGTTTGAACCTGGGTCCCCCCCCCCCAAAAAAAAAAAGTAGTTGAGTATGTACTTGTAACCTAAGCAACTCTGGAAACTAAGGTGGCGTATCACAAGTTAAGGCCAAGCTCATTAAGGAGCTTGGCAAGACCCTGTCTCAAAATAAATTAAAAGGTTAAAAGTGTAGCTTTATAGCAGAATAACCTTGGGTTTAATCCTTATAGTAAAAATAAATAAATAAATTAAATAGTGAAAAGAAATGAGAAAGGTTGTCCACGACTTCAAAATTGAAAATATCAGGCCTTACTATTCAAGAAATATTGGTAAAATACTTTGAAATATATACACATTGTTGAATAATTAAATTACACTAATTAATATATAGAGATCCTGCCAAAACGTATACATACTTCAGCAGTCCACCACACTAATAAAAATATGGAAGCTATTTGCTACAAGTTTGAACATCTCTTGTAATTGGAAAGGGTAATGGTAGCTTGTATTTTTTAAAATATTTATTTATTTTTTATTATGGTCGGCTCAGCCTGCCCTAGGGGCGGGGCTGGTGCAGCATGTGGTCCTGGGGATTGAACTGTGGTCCCTGCCTGCTGCCTAAGTGGTCCTAAGCAGGCGCTTTAGACCATTGAGCCATCCTGCCAGCCCCTGCTTGTATTAATCTTATGATGTTCTGATAAATTTACCATCAAAATACCTATATAAGATTTTTTTCCTGAGGTATATAGTGAATTCTACATGATTTATCATACATATTTATCAGTTTTATGATAAAAAGCAATTCTACTACATAGAAAATTTTAAGAATACATTGATATAAATATAGTCAACATGTTGTAGAGGTGCCTTATTAGCTCTCTAAAAGATGATTATAGGAGTAAGTGATTAGAAAACATAGAGATGAAGATGGTCATGAGAAAACAGGCTTATATGAAAGATTATCAGCAGATAGCTGAATACTCATATATGATTATTTGCTTGGCAAATGTTTTACACAATATCCAGTGTGATACATGTAAATGAGAATATTATAACTACTCTTAAACTATGAAATTCATAATGTCTCTCTTAGTATTACTTAGCATTAACAGATATGAACCAATCTAATAATATCAGCTCACTAAAATAAAATGGCATTTAGAACTTCTGTAGAAATATTAGATAATGTAAAAATTTTTCGAAAGTATTTGTACGCAGCATACCTCCAACCAGCAAACAATGAAAATAGCTAATGAAAACTTATAAATCAGATCCATTACTACTTATTTTATATGTTTATTTCTATAATAAAAATTAAGTATTAACAATGTGAAGCAGCAAATACAATCCATAGAATCTATATTTTCAACTGAAATTGGGCTTCCCTATTTTGAGCAACTGGCATATGGAACTCACAAAATTGCCTGAGGCAAAATGATAAGCATAAGCAAATCACCTACTTTATGAAACCTTTGTCCTGGTATAGACTCTATGAATCTTTGAAAACAAAGGAGTTCAAGTTTGCTGATTAGAATAACACATTAAACATAAAGGATTGCTAATAGCTTATGAACTAATGCAGCATGAATCATACTAACAACACTAGGATACTGGTTTCAATGCATAGCCTATTTTATTTTATAAACTTCACCAGAATACTATCAACAGCAGTATTAGACAATGGAAAACCAATGAAATCAGGAAGTGGCATCAGCTTATTGCATGCTGTGTTTCTCATCACTCTAATGCAGAATCTAGTGGATGAAAGATCTATCTTTTAACTTTAAAAAACAGCCTGTAGACCTAGAAAAATAGATCATCATTTTACAAAATTATGAGAGAACGTTTCGATACCTAAATTCAATAAACTGAACGCGTAGAACCAGTTTCTTTTATAAGAAAAAAGTAGCATACTTTCTTGTCTTTTACTATAGCTCAAAAGCTTGATTATCTTAATTGCTTTTCGTTTGTTTTAGCAATATCTGAAGTAGAAGACAACTGGAAGACCAGAGGATTATAAATTCTACAAAAATATCTTTTCCTCTCTGTAACAGTCATAGTACATTATAAATACTGGATAATATCCCACTTTAAGAAATCAATTCTTTTCACTAATATTAAGCTCTTCCTATCTATAAAATATAGTTTTTAATATTTAATCCTGATTTTATTTGATATCATGAACAAATATTTTTTTGAAAGTAAATATTTATTAGTGATTTCTACTATAGTTTCACAACAGCAAAGGCTGAATCCATGTTTAGATGATTATTGCATGTTTTGATTCAGTTATCTGCAGGGTGTCTGCATGGTACTCCAACTATTTAAAGCCAGTAAAAAGATTACAGCTCACACTAACTGGATTTTCACAGCTCCCTATCATTCAGCTTGAATTCCTCATGGGCAGATTAAAGGAACCAAGGCAAACAATAGTCTTTTTAAAATACAAGGTAGTTATTCAAAAAAAGAAAGGAAAAAAAAAATAAAAACATGATCAAAACAACAAAATTATTCAAAGAAGCAGTCACATAAAGATAAATACAACATGACTAAATGTGTAAGTTTAACGAATGCTAGCATATAATGGATCTCAAATAGTTAACATCTGAAAGAACTGTGATTTTTACTATGAAACCTATGTTACAGAAGATATGGTTTTAGAGTTCATAGATGTGTAGGTTTAGCATCAGAAGAACAGACTCTGGAAGGACCTGGGTGATCATTTATTCTAGTCTATGAGATAGTTACATTTTTATGGTTACTTTATTTTTCTTGTATCTTGGTTTTTCATATCATTGAAAATTATCATATAATTGAAGCTGGCCTTGAACTCACTATGTAGCTGTGGCTGGCTTCAAACAGCAATCTTCTAGCCTTAGCCTTCTTAGTGATGGGATTATAGACATACACCATTACACCAAGCTTATTAAGGTCATTTTAGAGATAAGGAAACCAAAACTTAGATTAAGTGATTTGCCCAAGATCACAGAACTGGTAGTCTGATCCATAAGACTATAGAGTCTAGGCCACTAGTGGTTGGTTATGCCTTGCTCTCCAATGACCTTATTTTCCTCATTTGAGGCATGAGGACCCCTGGATTATACTCTTTCCCATCTGTGATTCAAACAGTTCATCCCAACTCTACTTAAGTATCTCCATCCTATCAACAGCTGCTAGGTTTCTGAATTCAAGGCAGATCGAGATGTATTTCAGAATAGTTTTTCCTTGTCAATGCTGTGGTCTTATGACTTCATTATTACTATCTAAAATTACTTACTATGAGATTCTTACATGGTCTTCAGGCCTCAATCCATTCTCCTTAGTGTGATCTCTTATTTAAAATCCTTCAAAGTCAACCTCCTGTACCATTCCTCCTATCTATTCTTATTTTTTTTCTTTCAGCAAAAATTAAAAAACATTCCCAAAGGAAAAAATATTTGAAATACATACTTTCATTTGCTGATAATCTTGAATAGTATATAGGTAAATAAAAGTATCTGTGATGCAGAATAGGAAATTAGTAAATGGAGTCTTTACTGTGTATATGCTTTATATGTTGTTAAATTTTGAATTATATATCATCTATTCAGCAGGGAAGAACATGATAGGGGAAGACACAGGAAGAAAATGAAAGGGAAAAATGATAAGCCAACAATGCTTAATGTCACTCTTTTGTTTCAACAAGGAATTTCTTTTCAGTATCTAATTTAAAAAACAAATACTAATATCATGCAGAAAGTAAAGGGATAAAAATAGTTTCCCAGTACGACAAGATCTGCCTTGCCTTTTGTTTTTTCCCTTCTTTTCAGCTCTTATTCCATGTTTTTCCAGCTGGCTCAGGTGTCAACTCCTCTACAAAATGGTCCCTCACTGGCTAATTTTGGATTAAGTGTCCCTTTAATATGCTCCTCTAATATAGTGTACATCTCTCTGTCACACCACTCATACTGTATTATTACCATGTTTTTAGAGGCCTGACCCAAACTAGACAGAAGTTTCTTGAGATCAAAGACCGTGTCTTATTAATCTTTGCAATCTCCAGTAACTACAATAGTGCCAGACACATTTTAACAACATCCAATGTAATCCATATAACAATGCACTTATCTTCACTGTGGCCCATGGGTCAGATCCTGCAGTCACTGTGATTTAATCTTGCCATATGGGGAATACTGCTTTGGTCACTGTAGCTTCCCCTTTATAAGTCTCTACAGTTATTAAATTCCAAGTAAAATAGAGTTAAGAATAAAAAGGAACTGAAAACCTGAGGCTCCAGGCCAGAATTCTCCTGAGTTCTGCAGCTATATATCCACCTGCCTACTTTGGCTCTCTTCTCAAATGTTCCAAAGGCTCTCTCTCTGTATGTCCTAAGGGAATGTAAGCTCTCTCTCTCTCATACCATGACCTCTTTTAGTATATAAATCCAGCCCAGCTAAAAGTATTACCATCATTCCAGCAAGAAAACCAAAAACTCAGTTGTGTCATCTCATTTGCCAAGGCAAATCCATCATAAATAAAAAATATGGCTCAAACTCATCAACTTTTCTCCTTTTCCAATGTTGACTCCCTGGAACAAGCTACTATTACATTGCTCCCAGACTATTGTGCTACTTATCTGGTTTCTCTGCATCCATTCTTATCCCTTCACAATCTGTTTTCTACAGGGCAGCTGGAGTGATATTTTGAAACTCTAATCTGATCATGTCACTCATCAGATTAAAACACATCAAAGACATCCTGTTACTCTTAAGATAGAGACCAAAATCCTTAACCTGGGTAAAAAGGCTCTGTATAGACAAACTCCTATCTATTTCTCTGACCCCATCTCATATTTAACTCCCTTTCCTCTCTATTTCAGCCACTCTCACGATCTTGCAGTACATTCATATCAGTCTCCTTCCAATTTAAGGGACTTTGTGGATAAATCTCCACTGTACCAAATTTCTTTCTTTCTACTCTTTCTGTCACTACTATTATTCATCCTTATTTCTTCAGGAAAGTTTGCACTGATCATTCTAAATCAAATTCAACCTTTTTCTCCCATTAAGCTTTCTTTAAAGCACTATTAGCTCTTATGCATAATATTTATCCCAATTGATAATATATATTTATGCAATTTCCTAAATAACATTTTCCATTAGACTATATGCTCCATAAAGACAGGCATCTTAACTGTTACTAAGGACAATGGAATAAATTTCAAATATTGAGGACTAGGTCAGTCACAGTAGATACTTAATACATACTTGATGAATAACAAAAGAAATGAAACAGATCCTTTAGATAGTTGTGATTTAGATCTAAAATGTACCCCAAATGTCTTAGGTATTTTCAAGGTGACCTGATCATGTGGGTACTACAACCAACTTGATATTAGAGGGATGAGGCCTGGTGTCTCACTGCAAGTATGATTTGAAAGGGGTCTTCTTACCCCTAACCTCCACTTTTCTTTCTGTCTCCCTGTTTCTTGGCTGCCATGGACAGAACACACTTTCTTCCTCCATGTCTCTCTGCCATCCTATTTCTGTCCTGGAACCAACTGACTACAGACTAAAGTAGTGACCCAAAATAAACTTCTCCTATTTTAAGCTGTGGATACTGGATAACACGTCTCAGTGATGGAAAAGTGACTGTTACGGTTTGTATCTAGTTGTCCTCCCAAAGCCTCATGCAGTCATGGGGCAAACTTCTACAGTTTATGATTAACTCATGATCCACAGGGATTATGGGTGTGAGCACTGCTGGGATTGTGGGTTTAAGTGCTGCTGGGATTGTGGGTGTGAGTACTACACAAGGGCAGAGGCAAATAGCCTGAAAGCAACATAAGGAAGACAGACTTGTTCTCTGTTGCCAGTGTTGCTGTTATTCCTCCCTTTTGCTCTTGCTGTTTTGCTGCCGTCTGCTGTCACAAACTGCTGCCCTTTGCCATGTACCACTCTACCTTGGAGCCATCTGAGTATAGACTGAAATCTCCATAAATAAACCTTTCCCTCCCTCATTTTGGGTGTCAGGTATTTTGTCACAGCAATGAGAGAGGAGTAAGTGAACCAGTGACTGAGACTGAAACTAGTATCAGAGATTTCTAGGTCTGTACTGTACCACTGGTTCAGAAGCCTATGAAAATCTTGTACAAAAGTTGTTTGGAAAGTTTGGAAAAACTGACCAGAGAAGTCTGAGTGCTGTGAGCAGTGGCTAATGTGTGACATTTGCCAGAGCACAAAAAAAAACAAAATAGTGACAGAAACATGAACAGTAAAGGCCAGGCTCAGAAGGTTTAAGTTGGGAATAAAGACTCCACAGGCAGTGGGACCAGAGGCCATGTGTGTTACACTCTGGCACAAAATTTATCTATATTTTGTAATCTCTAAAACTAGAGGAGACTAAAATTAAGGATGATGCACTAATTAATCTGGTGAAGGAAAGTTTAAAGCAGCCCAATATATAGGCTGTGGCATGGGTACTACTGGCTAGTTTTGGCCAGATCTGTAGTTAAGAAACAGAAGCAAAAGACAGAGCCAAATTGTATAAAAAGATTTCAGTTTTGCCAGAGAGGAAGACCCTGCAAAATTGGGGCCTTAAAGATTATGGTTGTTGTAAAGATTATTATCAAAAAGAAGCCAAGTATCTTGCATCAATATAACAGGAAAGATGGATTGAAATCATCAAAAGTCAATAAAAACCCATTCATCATAATCTCGAAGATGTATAACACAAAAGAGTCCTTGGGGCACCTATTTGAAAAGGGTCTAGGAAACTGGTGCCCCAGAATTTCTTTCATCATACTTAGCAATCCAGGCAATCTACAGCCATGATCCAAGTTGGTCCAGCTACTTCTTGAGCTGGCAGCAAATCCTGACATCATCCATCAGTACTGGTTTTACAGGTATACAGGATGCTAGACTTACAGAAATTATTTTTTTAATGTGCTTCAATTTTTATTTCAATTTCATAAAAGGTCAAGTGTAAATTTTTCATTGAATCTTCTTTGAGTCTTGGCACTCAAAGGTTTCAGATTTTGAAGCATGTCCAGTTTTGGCCTTTTATATTAGGAATGTTGTTATGATTTGGGTCTACATGCCTCCTCAAGCCTCATGTAACCATGGGGTAGGCTTCTAGAGTTTTTGATTCATTCATGATCCAATGTTGGTGTCTCAGTTACTCTTCTCTCATGGCTGAGACAAAATACCCAAAACCCAAAATGAAGGAAGGAAATGTTTATTTAGCTCAATTTGTGGAGGTTTTAGTCCATACTCAGCTGGGACCAAGGCAGACTGGCACATGGCAGTGGGTAGCAGTTCATGGCAGCAAAAAATGACAAAACAGCAAGAGCAAAAGGGCAGGAGCAGCAGCAACAGACAGCAAGTCTCTGTCCCTTATGCTGCATTCAGGCTATTGGCCTCAGTCTGGGCAGCATTCACACCCATAATCCCAATGAATCATGAGTTAATCACAAACTCTAGAAGTCTACAACATGACTGCATGAGGCTTTTGGTGGGACACTTAGATACAAACCATAACAGCTGGAATTATCAGTCTAAGTTCTATACCCACCCTGCGGCATATAGCCTGCATGCAATACAAAGGAGAGAAAAAGGCTTCCTCCTTCTGCTTCTCCCTTTTTGCTCTTGCTGCTCTTTATGCAACCATGAATTATTGCCCTCTGTCATGGGCTACTCTGACTGAAACCTCTACAAGCTGTGAGCTAAATAAATCTTTCCTTCTTCAATTCTGGGCATCAGGCATTTTGTCCTAGAAGCAAAAGAAAAGTAACCAAGACAGATGTTAAACCTAGGTTTATGATGATATGGCATATATAAATTTCAGTTGTTGAAACCAGATTAAGATTATTTTAGATTACTCTTCAAAACAGCATGAATGAAGCCATTGTGTTTATATACAACCATCTGTTCCCTGAAATTACAGACTATAAAATAAATAAATTCAATAAGTCACAGAAAATTAAAAATAAAAAATAAAAAATGAAAAGGACATAGTAAAGTTGCAAAAAATATATAAAAAGGAAAATATAAAACATATTACAGAATTATTAAGAATTCAACAGATACAATAAACAGCACATTCAACATAAAAAAGGTTTAACTAGGGCCAAGGATTTGACTCAGAGGCACAAGTGCCCATGTGGCAACTGCAAGGTCTTGAGTTCAATCCCTGGTACTTAAAAAAAAGAAAGAAAGAAAAGAAAAGCTTAACAAGAAGAACAAGTGTAGCTGTGCAGAGTGGCACACTTCTGTAATTCCAGCACTTGGGCAGCTGAGGCAGGAGGATTGGTGCTAGTTCGAGACCAGCCTGCGCTGGGCTACAGACTGGCTCAACAGCAGTCTGAACTGCATAGGGAAACCATGTCTCAAAAAGACAAAAAAAAAAAAAAAAAAAAAAAAAAAAAAAAAAAAAAAAAA